>CAUYPO010098623.1:0-19312 GCA_963574435.1 Cheirogaleus major | reverse complement strand
TCTATCCTTTACATACAAATGCCTGACATCTATCAATCCATCACTTTCTCCATATATCTATCCATTCACTTATCTATATAAATATAATATATCCTTATATTTAATTCATTCAAGTCCCTATCAACACATATATACCCATGTCCACCCATCTTTCTTCACATTTCTCCACTGAGCAAGTATCCATCTATCCATCCATCCATCCATCCATCCATTCGTTTATATAAATGACTTAATACATGGAAAACACTTAGAAGAAGCATTCAGCAAACAATTCATCCATTTAGAACACAATAATCCCTCATTACATGCTAATTACTATTACCAGTAGGTTCACCCATCAAGTTGTATGTCCATTTGCCCAGCGAGCCAACCGGTGAGCGACCCGCCCTTTCTTTAATACATCTTTCTATTTCCAAGTGTTCGTCTGTTCTCAGGATCAGTTACCTGTCTGAGTATTCTATGTATCCACACGACTTACACATTCACTCATGCATCCGTCTGTCCACCCCACGCCATGCACCTTCCCACCTAGCCGCCACACATGCAATTGTGCACATGCTTACAGCGTGGCTGCCTCCGCACGCACACTCGTCCGGCAGCTTGTCCACTAGGTCATCCAGACGAGTTCATGCTTACAACAGCCGCCGGGACATAGTCAGACTTCACTCAATGCTACTTATGTTCCATCCATCTGTTCATTCGTTTATCCAACCAACCATCCACGCATTGATCCCTCCACTTATCTATTCATTTATTTGTCCATCTGTCTATATATTTATTCAACAGATTTGGGTTGAATTCAGTCACTTTTAAGGTGGGCATTCAGCATTAACAAAGTCCCTTCTCTCACGAGGATGACATTTTAGTGAGAATATGTGTATATCCACATGGTATATATATATACCGTAATATATCAGATAATGGCAAATGCTGTAGAAAACATTAGTTGGGGTAAGGAGATGTGGAATTTTGGAGGAGATTCATATTTTATATGTGACAGTCAAGGAAAGACTAACAGGAAGAAGTCAGTCTTTTCTTATGTGAAAAGAGACTTGAGAGCTATAATCCAGTAGGGAGAAGTGTTGCTGGAACGGAGCACAAAATTCCTGATTTAGGAGTGTCTGTTCACCCATCTGCCTTTTCAACAGTTCATGCATCACTGAGTCATCTGCCTACTGGCTCATTATCCATTTACCTTTACACTCATCTCTCATTAAATTCACCTCTGTCTATCTCTTCATCTATCCATCATCCATATCCATCCATGCCTATGTCTCCTTATATCCTTCTGTGAATCTGTCCAGTCAGTATCTGTCCACATTCCACCCATCTACTCATCCACCCATCCATAGCTTCATCCCATGTGTCCATCCACCAACCCAACCATCCATCCTTCCATCCATCCATAAATCCACCCACCTTTTGGTACACCTACTCATTCATTGATTAAGCTGATGATCAGCTGATATACACAGATATAGCACAGTATCTGAATGGTAAGAATTCAGTATATGAATATATATGTATTCATAGATTCAATTGATTGAAGTCAGCATTCATTCTGGTAGGTTGATATTTGTACCATATTCATTGTTAAATATTCTAAATACCAAATCTGCATTTATCCATCCAACCATCCATATGTCCATATGAACATACATACATTTGTTCTTCTGTCCATGCATCTAGTCTTTATTCATCCATTCATACATCAATTACCAAATTATTCATTCACTTGTCTTTCTATTTATACATTAGTCCATCCACCCACCCAGCCACCTATTCATCTACCCACCTATCCATCTATCCAATCACCCATCTATCCATCCATCCATCCATCTACCCATCTACCCATTTATCCATCTATCCATCCACTCATCTATCCATCCATCCATCTACCCATCTACCTATCTATCCATCCATTCTTCCTTCCATCTACCCATCTATCCATCTATCCATCCACCCATCTATGCATCCATCCATCTATCCATCCATCTACCTATCTACCCATCCATCCATCTACCCATCTACCTATCCATCCATCCACCCATCTATCCATCCATCCATCCATCCATCCACCCATCTATCCATCTACCCATCTATCCATCCACTCATCTATCCATCCATCCATCTATGCATCTATCCATCTATCCATCCACCCATCTATATATCAACCCATCTACCCATCTACCTATCTATCCATCTATCCATCTACCCATCTATCCATCCACCCATCTATCCATCCATCCACCCATCCATCCATCTACCCATCTACCTATCCATCCATCCACCCATCTATCCATCCATCCATCCATCCACCCATCTATCCATCTACCCATCTATCCATCCACGCATCTATCCATCCATCCATCTACGCATCTATCCATCTATCCATCCACCCATCTATATATCAACCCATCTACCCATCTACCTATCTATCCATCTATCCATCTACCCATCTATCCATCCACCCATCTATCCATCTATCCATCTACCCATCTATCCATCCACCCATCTACCCATCTATCCATCTACACATCTATCCATCCATCCATCTACCCATCTATCCATCTACCGGTCTATCCATCAATCCATCTACCCATCTATCTACCCATCCATCCATCTACCCATTTATCCATCCACCCATCTACCCATCTATCCATCAATCCATCTACCCATCTATCTACCCATCTATCCATCTACCCATTTATCCATCCACCCACCTACCCATCCATCCATCTACCCATCTATCCATTCATCCATCTACCCATCTATCCATCTATCCATCCACCCATTTATCTATCAACCCATCTACCTATCTATCCATCTACCCATCAATCCATCTATCCATCAGTCTATCTATCTATCTATCTATCTATCTATCCATCTACCCATCTATCCATCTACCCATCTATCCATCCACCCATCTATCCACCCACCCGTCTATCCATCAATCCATCTTCTCATCTATCTACCCATCCATCCATCTACCCATCTATCCATCCATCCATCTACCCCTTTATCCATTCATCCATCTACCCATCTATCCATGTATCCATCCACCCATCTATCTATCATCCCATCTACCCATCTACCTATCTATCCATCTACCCATGAACCCATCTATCCATCAATCCATCTATCCATCCACCCATCTATCCATCCACCCATCTATCCATCCATCCATTTAACGATCAACCCATCAATCCATCTATCCATCCACCCATCCATCCATCCATCCACCCATCTACCCATCTATCCACCCATCCATCTATCCATTAATCCATATACCCATCTATCTATCTACCCATCCATCCATCCACCCATCTACCCATCTATCCATCCACCCATCTACCCATCCACCCATCTATCCATCTATCCATCTACCCATCTATCCATCCATCCACCTACCCATCTATCCACCCATCCATCTATCCATTAATCCATATACCCACCTATCTATCTACCCATCCATCCATCTACCCATCTATCCATTCACTCGTCTACCCATCTATCACATCCACCCATCTACCCATCTATCCACCCACCCATGTATCCATCTATTCATCTATCCATCCACCCATCTATTCATCCACCCATCTATCCACCCATCCATCCATCCATCCATCCACCCATCTACCCATCCATCCATCTAACCATCTATCCATCTAGTTCACATATTCTTTCTTCATGTCCTTCTATCATGTGTTTGTCTGTACATCAGTCCATCCTTCCCTCCACCCACTCAGCCATCCATTCATCCATCCAGTTGTTACTACATCCTGCTTTTCTTCGGCCATCCTTCCATTTTTTCAAACTTTTCTTCATAATCGATTCTTCTTTTATTTTCTCTTTTCCTTTCCTCTGTGACTACGGCATGGTTCGTAAGCTCACAGCCCAAGGACAACAGCAGACAGTCATGGTCCGGGAGGCTGAGTGCCACAATAGAACCTAAACAGGGGCTGGAGGATAGGGATCTGCCCTCTTGTTCACACATTCTCATCATCCCTGACACACACGCACAGACCCCACCACATACGTGTTCTCAGAGCGGTATCCCAGTGAAAGGCGTGGTGTGCAATGAGAGAGTCCATGGAGGTGGGGCTCCTGGCTGATCGCTACTAGAGAAACGTCTCTGATTTGCAGAGGGGCAGCCTCCAAATGCCTCGACACCCATCTATTCGATGTGTCCCTCTGTCCAAGCAAGCACCTATGGCAATGGGAAAGTAGACCAGAGCCACGGGCAGGGGCCAGGGTGGTGGGTGACAGGTGGTGGTGGTGATTGAATTTCGGTTGGAGCTGGGGCTAGGAGAAAGGCTAAAGACTTCTTAGATTCCTCTGGAATGAACTGGCTAGACTCATCTGTCCCAAGCCCATTGCTCTCTTGAGGGGCGTACCTGGGAGAGGAGGAGGAGGAAGAGGAGGCAGCCTTGGCTTACTGCAGAAGCCAAGCCGTCCACAGTGTAGGTTACAACTAGGAAAGAGGGGTACAGATGCCTTTGGGACCCGGGGCTATGCCCCGCCCTGGTAGCAGGAAGGAACCATATCTGGACGGAGCGGGGTAGTGACCCTCTCTGCTCAGCCCATGTGGCAGCTGGGGAAGTGGGGACTCTGAGAGGGGCACTGGGGGTAGCACCCACGCCACCCCCACCCCCAGGCAGACAGGGTCTCCCCGACACTCAGACACTCCTGTGTATGGGGGTGCTCCCTGCAACCAGGAACCTGGGCCCCGAAGGGCTGTGGTGTCGTGCTGTGCGGTGTTGCAGGGGTGACCCTAGGCAGACCCCCAGAGCTGCCCTGCCCCAGGCCCAGGCTCAGGCACAGATTCCAAGTGACTTCCCACTCCTGCCTGGGGAGGCGGGTGGCTCCAAGGGGGCAGAGGCAGTTCCCGGGTTCCCAGACGGCCCCTCGCTGCCACCAGTGGGACCAGGCACCCCCCTCCCCCACCAGCTGACACATTTCCAACTTGGAGGCAGTTCGCAGACAGAGTTTGGATGGGACTGGCCCGGGCCCAAGACAGGGCCAGGGGCCTTCCTCCTCCACCCACCCTCAGTGTCTGCCGCCCCCTCTTATCTGCCTGTGTCTGGCACCGGCGGGGCCGTCCTGGGCTGGGCAGGCTCGGGAGGCCTGATTTTCTCAATTCCCTATTTTCCTGCAAACCCCACAGCCCAGGCAGCCCTCGGCCCCTTCTCCAGGCCCGTGGTACCGGGGTGGGGGCTGGGCTGGCTGGAGAGAGCCTGGGGGGGGCGACAGCCGGTCTCGGGCATCACTGCCAAGAGGGGGCCTGATTCCGTCGGCCTCAGGGGCATTAGACCCCCCTTGCTGGCTGCCTGGTGGCCCTGGGCCACCCCCCTCCTGGAAGGTCTATAGAAGCCGCTGTAAAGAGGCTGGGGCTGGGATTTGGGTGGGGCGGGGCTGGGGTGGGGAGCCCAGGGCTCTGCTGGTCCCCGCAGCACCGGTTCCATTTCTGCTCTGCAGGGAGGCCCTGGGGTGCTGGCTGAGCCGAGCCCTGAGCCCCCCACCCTGGTGCCAGCCGCCCCCGAGTGCAGGGCGGCAGGCGTGCGTGTGGGCTTACCCAGCACCCTCAGAGGTGCCCAGCCAGTTCGCTGCACGTGCCAACTGAGGCCTCTCGCCCGGAGTGTCCCAGGCAGGGCTGCGGGGTCTGGGCGGGGTGCACCCCCCCAGCAGCGGAGTCTCAGGGGCCGTGAGAGCAAAGCAGAGCAACGGTCCCCCTCCCCGCAGCACTGGGGAGTGGGTGGAGACCACAGGCACCCCCACCCTGGCCCTTTCTGCTGTGGAGACCCAGCCATCCCTCCTGCACCCTCTCAGGGAAACCGAGGCAGAGGCAGGCTGGCCAGTGGGGTGGCGCAGTGGAGAGTGGTGTCTGTGCAGACCCAAGGTGCCACCTAACCAGGGGGACATGGAGGGGTCCAGATGGGAGGGACAGACAGCAGCCCCCCTACCCTGGCCCTGGTGCAGGAGGAAGACATCCCTCTTCTGCCCGGGCTTGCCCCCACCTTCCCATGCCCTGGAAAATTTCCGGGCACCGAAGACCCCTGACCTAGGGGAGGAGGAAGGAGGCCCACCCGGGGGTCCCAGGGCTGAGCTGGCTCCAGCTGCTGCCTTCGGGTCTGGAGCCCAGGTGGGCCTGGGGAGGGGGCCGCAGGGCTTGCCCCCAACTCTGCCTCCCTCGGCAGCCCCCTGCCAGGGCCGGGGCTGGGCCTGGGGGCTCCCCCTGACTCTCCCTCCCTCCTGGGCGGTCCTGACTTGGAACACTGCGTCTCCCCCAGGGAGTGCAGCCTGCTCGGAGGACAGGGGGGTGGGAGGGCTGCCCGGGGGCCTCGTGCTGGGGGCTCCGTCCTGTGTGCTCCCAACCCCAGAGGAAGGCTTCCCAGGTCTCCCCACAGACTCAGCCCGGCTCTCCTGCAGCACCTGGAGCTCAGAGGGTCTCCCGGGACAGGTGGCCCAGAAGGGGCCCTGCCAGGCACCTGCTAGGCCATCCCTGCCCTTCCAGACTCAGCCCAGCACAGGGTGCCATGGGAGGCATGAGGGGGCTAGGGGCTCAGCTCCGGGGGAGATGGCAGGGCACATGCAGAGGACCCATGTCTGCCTTGGTTCTAGGACCTTCCAGAACGGGGCAGGGGTGGGAATGCTAGGCACAGAAGGAAGGGAGTTCAGGGACGCAGAAGGGCCTGGGGTGGCCCCTGGGGTGTGGACTTTGCCTACACGTGAATGGTCCCTTTTGTGGGAGGCACAGACACAGGTGCAGGTGTGAGGCTGTCCAGGTAGAAGGGGACAGCGTGAGAGGGCAGCCAGCTTGTCTGGGGGGGCAGGGCTCCTACCTTCTGGGTGTGGGCACCGGGCGGGAAGCAGGGCAGCGGGCGCTGGCCCCAGGGAAGGCCTCCACAGAGCTAGGGCACCAGGTCGGGCTTGCTGGCTGGCAGGCCCATGGGGGTGTCCCCGACCCAGCCCCACTGAGAACTAGGTCACAGCCCGCCCTCGCCCCTCAGCGTGGGGTGAGCCCTGCTCCCGGGGCTCCCGCTGCAGCTCCAGGGAGTCCCTGCAAAGCCGCGGGCAGCCCGGTGGCAAAGCCATGGCGAGGCCCCCAGGGACCAGGACACACTGATGACCATCAGCTGGGCAGCCGAGGCGGGAGCCAGCGTCCCAGGGGAGACCTGCGGCTCACCTGCCAGGCCAGGAAGGCAGCAGAGACCTGCCCAGTGGGAGGGGCCGGTCCTATGGGGGGGAATGGGGGGCAGCCCACCCCCGGCCTGGAGGGAGAGGCTGTCCTGAGCCCCTCGCGGGCTGGGGTCCTGGCCCTCGTGGACAGCGTGGGGGTCTCATCTGCCCCCCTCCAGCCCCGGTTGCTCTTGCACAGACTTGACCTTCCTGGGGATCCCCAGGCAGGGGCTTCCCAGGCACACACCCCTGCTTGGTGCTGGGGACTTCTCCGCCCCAGATGGGAAGACCCCGTTCCCTGAGTCACCCTGCGAAATGAGAGCCCACCGCCCTCCGGCTCTCGGTTTCACTCTGACAAGTCGGCCCGGCTCTTCCCCTGCACGCGGTGGGTGGCGTCTGAGGGCCGAGGAGCCGCCCCAGCTCTCTGGCCGGAGCTCCCCACCGCCCCGGCGCAGGAGCAGACGCAGACCCCCCCCCCCATCCGCCGGGTCAGCCGCGCCCGCCGCAGCAGCCTTGGCTGTGCCCTCCCCTGCCGGGCGCTGGACAGCTGGGCAGGGTGGCTGAGGATGGGCCGAGCAGGAAGGCGGTGCCGCCAGGCTGCGCACACCGTGCCCTTCTATGGGCACGAGGTGGCCGGGAGGCGCTCGGAGTCCGGGGCTAGAGGCGGCACCGCGGGAGCAGGGCACAGCTGTTGCCCATCACCGGCTGGTGCACCCCGCACGCAACCCGTCTCCCCGAGAAGGACAGGGTCCTCCCAGGGCGCACACTCTGGGCGGGGCATCCTCCGACCCCTCCCAGGGGACAAGCCCCAAGGAGCCTCTCCCAGGGGCAGTGTGGCCCCGATGGCCCAGCCAGGCACACGCACGCTGACCTGGCCCTGCCGTGGTGGCCCCTGCTTAGCCTCTGCTCCGCCACGCACGCGGGTCCCCAAAGCAGCAGCCCCGGCACGAGCACCCAAAGGGGATTTGGCCCCGGGAAGGCCGAGGTGCAGCCAGCTTTCCCCTCTGCCCCACACGCGGGTCCCTCCCAGACGCCTCTGCCACCTGTGCCAGCCCCGAGCACGTCATCGTGGGCTCCGCGAGGCATCGTGGCTGCCAGCCACCAGCACAAGAGCCACGGCCAGAACCCCCTTTGCAGGACAGCCCAGCGGCTGCTCAGGCAGGGCCGGCACCGAGCCCCAGCATGGAGCCTGGGAGTCACCTCCCCGCGGGCGGCCGGCCCAGCTCAGGGCACAATAGTGTCTGCTCTGATCCTCTCCGCTCCCTGCAGCCAGTGTGGCTCTGGACGCCTTCCCTCCCCACACAGGGGAGGGAAGCCCCTGGGGGCAGCAGCCCCCATCCCCACCCCGGGCTCCTCTACCCTAACCGCCAGCATGTCCCCCTCGCCCCTCTGAGCCCTCCCCGGCCCTGAGCTCTGACCACACCCGTCTCTCCTAGGCCTGCACCTGGGCAGCTCGGCCCTCACTGCAAGGCTCAGCCTGGGGGCCTGCGCGGGACGGCTCTCCCGGGGGTTGTGGGGAGCCTCTCCCACGACCCTAGCGCAGGCGTGGGTGCCCCGTGGCTCCGTGGCACACAGCTGCCTCCTGAGAAGGCCCCCAGCCAGGCGGGTTTTCTGCAGGCTCTGGCCGGGGCAGTCTGCGGCCCCTTTTGCAGACACCCCCACACGGCCGCTGCCCCCACCCTCCTCACGCCCCCTCGACTTGCAGCCCGGGGCCTGGTGCCCCACACCACGTCTGCTGGGATCCCAGTGGTCTCCGTCACCGTGGGCTGTGGGGTCTAAGGCCTAGCAGCCCCTATGAGACAGGCCTGTGGGGTGGCCAGGGCCCGTGGCCCTCCCCAGCCACCTCACCTCTTCCCTTGGCCCCCTTAGAGTGTGGCCCCCACTCTCCCCCAGCTGCCCGGCCGTGCCCTGGGCCTAGGACCCAGGCGCTCACAGCGGACTTCCTGCCCCGTGAGTCGGTGCTGCAGAGGCAGACGGGGACATCGGTGACAGCGGTGAGCAGGGCCCAGGAAGACCCCAGCCACCTGGCCGCGGGCCCTGTGTTCCCGCACGGGGCAGCCAGTCTCCACGGTGAGAACCTCGCGCACACTCAGACGAGGCGCCGACGCCAGGCGTGGTGCAGACCCTTACCCCAGCAGCTCCTCCTGCTCCTCCGCGCCAGGGTCGTTCGGAGCCTCCGCCATCGGCCTGCGTCCGGGCCGCCGGGAGCTGTGCCGGTTCCGTGTGTCTGTGCGGGTGCTGCGGCGCGGTGCTTCCTGGGGTGGCGGGCTGGCCCCCACCTCCCGCCGGGTTTCGCTTCCCCTTCCGGCTGCAGGTTGAGGTTTGGAGCCTACTGGGTGTTGTTTTCTGATCTGTTGCTGCAAGAGGGGAGGAAAGAACCGAAAAACCAAGCCGCACGCCAGGAAGCGTTGAGCAAGGCGCAGGGCCTGGCTGGCAGGGCAGGGGCGAAGGCCGGAGTGGGGCTGGGGGACCGCGGGGGGCTCCCTGGGTGCTCCGACCCCCGGCGCTGAGTGGAGGGTGGGCTGGGCCAGGTGCAGAGGTGAGGGCAAGGGTGAGGTGGGGAGAGGAGGGAGCAGCCATCACAGGCCAGGATCCAGGTCCCGCCAGCGAGCCAGGCCGGGCTCCCACGCGGAAGCAGAGCGCAGAGGAAGCAGGCCGGGTGCTGTGGTTTGAACATCTGTCCCTCAAATCCAGCTCCCCACAGCTCTGGGGGACCCCACGCTGCTCCTGGGCCCCTGTTGGCAGCCCCGGTGGCCACACTCGCTTGTGCACAGGGGGGCTCTCACTCCCTGTCCATGTGGACTATTTGGACCTCTTTGGAGGGAGGCCCCCCCGAGGCCCGTCTCCTGTGGGCGCCCATGGAACCCGGCCGGGCCTCCACTCAGAGCCTCGGGGCCACGGCCTCGGGCGCCCCATGAAATGCTCCTTCGTCCCACACGTCGGGTGTCTTGCCCCGCGCCGTCTGGCGCCCTTTCCTATTCTGCATGGCTGGGCAGCTGCCTCGTCTCTGGGGGGCTGTCCTGGCCGGCATCGGTGGACACAGGGCTGCGTCGGGGCCCTTTGCCGTCGCCCCCGCTACAGGGGTGGCCGGACAGGTGCGCTGGGGGCGTGAGGAGAGATGGAGGCTGTGGGCCCAGACCCCAGAGCTGGGGGGCTGCGGCGTGATGGGGCAGCCCCAGAGGTGACAGGGGCTGCCTTGGCCAAGCCCCTCAGCCTGGGGGGCGCAGGAAGGAGCAGGCCCTGTGCCATCTCACCATGCCCTGGCCAGTGGGCAGACCTGGGGGGTCCCACCAGGAAGGACTTGCAGGGGTCCCCCCCCCCAGGCAAAGAGCAGGGGAGAGAGCCCCCTGGGGGGCAGGGAAGGCTGCAGGTCCCAGAGGTGTCACCCATCGGGACCCGGCTACTTGGGAGGCAGCAAGCCCCAGCCCTCCCGCACATGCTGAGAGGGGCGAGCAAAGACAGCCGGAGGAGGCCCCACCCAGTGAGCGCGAGACAGCCTGGTCCTCCTGCCTCCTCCTGTGTCCCCTCCCAGGAGCACCCCTGGGGCCTGGCGGGCAGAGCAGAGGCCTGGGCGAGTGAGTGGCCCTCGGCCTGCGTCTGAAACCATCCCAGGGTTGAAGATGTCTCACTGCCAGGCCAGGGGCATCTGCGGGGGGCGGGGCCCTGCACCCCACCAGCTCTAGGGACCTCGTCGGCGGTTGTCCTGCCCGAGCCAACCCCCCTCGGGTCCTTCCTCCTGGCTGGGAAGCTTGGGGCCATGCCAGGAAGAAGAAGGCAGATGGCAACTGATGTCCCACACCTGTCCTGAAAGTCCCGAGAGCCACTGCCCGAAGGCTGGACCGGCTGCCTCCTTTTCAGGGGCCAAAGCAAAATGAGAATGCAAGACTCCCTGCTTCACAAACTAAGTTTCAGGAGGGAGACACATGGCACGAAACCACACTCGGGGCGCTCCGGGCCCACGGTGCCGGGCCTGCCCGAGGACAAAACCCAATCCACAGGCCTGGGGTCAAGGTGTGACCTCCCCCCCACAGGGCCCTCGGTGGGTGTGTCCCCGCCCTCTGCCTGTCCCCATCCTCCACGGCCGGGGCAGGGCCCCTGCTGTGGCCGGGCTGTTGCCCTGAAGTCCGTGTCTTGCAGCCCTAACCCCCAGGACCTCAGGACGTGACCGTATTTGGAAGTGAGGCTGTTGCAGACGTCGCTGGTTAGGGTGAGGTCACCGTGCCGCGGTGGGGGCGGGGTATGACTGTGTCCTTATGAAAAGAGGAAATGTGGACACATGCACGCACACAGGAAGGACACGCATGACGATGAAGGCAGGGGTCGGGGTGACACCAGAGATGGGCAGCGAGGCCCTGGTGCCCGGGAGGCCTGGGAAGGAGCGGCCCTGCCCACACGTGTCCCCCAGAGACGTGGGGTGACCGTCTGCTGTTCCCTGCCCATGGCGTGGTACCTGCTGTGGCCACAGGACACCAACACGGTGAAGGCCCCAGCCCCTTCCGGGGCCCCAGTGTGGGGGACCCCCCCCCCGGCTACGGGGACAGGCTCTGGGGGGCCCTGCGGAAGGGGTGCTACGGGGCCCGGATGCAGCCACCCCTCCCTCACCCCGGCAGACGAGCGCCCCACCCCCACCCCGCGCCACATAGGGAAGTGAAGCCAGGGCGAGGCATGCACCCCCCCACAAACACACACACACTCCTCCCGCCAGCGTCCCAGGTGCAAACTACGCATCTTCCCAGACACACCCCTGGCGCTGCCCTCCTCACCCCTGCGCCCGGGCAGAGATCCCGCCTCCAGCCTGGCCCGGCCAGCATGGGCAGGGGCGGCGTTCCGGGGGGAGGGACCACAGGCAGCCCCCAGGCATCTGAGAGCGTGTGGCCCCCGCCGGGCGGCAGGTTGGCCAGGAACAGACCCTTCCTCCGAGGAGCTGAGAGTCGCCAAGGGTCAGGCGCGGGACCCTTCGCTCGCTTGGGGTCGTTCGCTCCCGAAACGCCGAGGGGAGGGCGGGGCTGTGTCGTGTCCGGCACCTGTCTCCAAGTCTGGCGCAGGGTCCAGCAAGCAGCACCGGGGACAAGTGACCCACCAAGTCAGGCAATGAGGCAGTGGGGTGCAGAGGACGTGGGTTCTGTGCCAGGTGGGCGGGGCTGGGGGGCCGCGGGGGGCTCCCTGGGCACTGCCATGTCTGCACGCTCTGACCGCCGGTGCTGAGTGGAGGGTGGGCTGGGCCAGGTGCAGAAGTGAGGGCAGGGGTGGCATGGGGAGAGGAGGGAGCAGACTCCGCCCCAGGCTGGGGTCCAGGTCCCGCGGGCGATCCAGGCCGGGCTCCCACGCGGAAGCAGAGTGTAAAGGAAGCAGGATGGGTGCTGTGGTTTGAACATCTGTCCCCCAAATCCAGCTGTTGGCACCTTGGGCCACGTGATGATGCAAAGAGGCAGGTCCCCCGGGAGGTGACCGTGTCGGAGGGCTCCACCTCACCCCCGGGGACCGGGGCAGTGACCGCCTAAACGGGCTCCAGGGACCTGCAGGACCTCCCCGAGCTCCCACCTCTGCGTGGACACCACAGCCGGGACCCGGTGGGGCGCAGCGGCCCTCGCCAGCCCCCGCGGCCGCACACGCTGCCCATGGACCTCCAGCCTCTGGAACACGAGAAATGAATTTCTGCGCTTTTATCAATTCCCAGTCACGGGTGTGTCGTCACGGCAACACAGACGGACAGCGGGGACCACGGGGCCTCTTCTAGATGCAGTGACTCCATGCCACCATGGGACACGGGCTTGTCCACGGGCCAGTGGGGGCCCAGCGCCTGGGGAGGCCGCCCCTGAGGTCGAGGGGTGCTCCTTGGTGGCCTCAGAGTCCTGGTAGGCTGGCCCCCCGGGTTGGGCAGCGCAGGGCCGGCGTGGGCTGGGCAGGAGCTGGGTGAGGCTGGGGTTCGGGAGGGGGCCGCCTGCAGGCCGCGCAGTGGAGCCCGGGACAGACACTGTGTGTCCGATGTGGCCACGGCGTCCTCTAGAACCTCGGTGGAACAGCCCTGGGGACGCGGGGGCCACAGCCGGTGGCACAGAGGCAGGGTCACCACCGGCCAGGCCACCGGGTGTCCGAGGTGTGGCCCTTTCAGGGGAGGTGGAAGACAGAGGGAAGGGTGCGCTGAGGGTCCACGGGGCTGGAGAGGGACGTGGCCTTGGGGCCACGCTGTGCTGAGTCTGTAGCCTGAACACACACTCGCTGGACATGGGCATGTGGCTGTATTTGGGGATCCAGCTTTCAAAGAAGGAATTAGGTTAAAATGAGGTCACCAGGGTGGGCCCTCGTCCCACAGGACTGCTGTCCTTGTAAGAGCAGCAGAGCAGGACATGGTCACACGCAGGAACAACCACGCGAGGACATGGGGAGAAAGGTGGCCGTCCGGCAGCCAGGCTCCTGCGACCCCCGACCTCCGCCTTCCAGCCGCAGGACGGAGAGAACCAACCTGTGGTTCAAGTGGCCTCATTCTCACCGCAACCCAATTCTCAGGGGGGCTGGTCCGGGGACATCCTGGGCCCCCCGGCTCCTCCTCCCAGAGCACCTGAGTCCCGGCCGGTCCTCTGTGCCCAGCTGGCAGGGGGAGAGTGAGACCACGCGGACAGCAGGGGGCGCTGAGGGAGCCGGGTCTGAGTGCGCAGATGCACCTGTCTGCCAGGTGTGTGCACCTGTCTGCCAGGTGTGTGCCCCAGTGCCAAAGGAAGCAGCGTGAGAGTGGCCAGGGCTCCCGCCACGGTGGCCCAGGAGACCGGCGACGCGGGGGAGCGAAGCTGGGAGCCATGGCAAGCTGAGGCCCAGGAAGGAGGCGCTGGCAGGCAGCATGGGGGGCAGGACAGGCCCACACAGGGGCTTCTCCCTCTGGAGTCACTCCCACGGGCGCACGGATGCTTGGCAGGTTTGTCCTGGGGGACCAGGCCCTGGGGTGGTGACCCACATGTGACCCGGTGCTGCTCAGCCCCCCTCCCACAGACTGTGGCCGCCCGCAAGCTGGGAATCGGGCCTGGGCTCTGCCCCGAGAGCAAAGAGTGTGAGGAAGAGAAGACCACCAACGGGGGCCGGGCGGGTGTGACAGTGGCCAGGAGAGGGCCAAGCTCAACGCCCGGGCGCGTCCCAGGCAGGGTGAGCCTGCCTAGAGGTTGGCAAGTGGAGGGCGGGGGAGCTAACAGATTCGGGGACAAGAGGCCACTTGGGGGACGGTGAGGGCAAGGGGGCCCTGTGGGCAGACGTTCAGTCTGGAAGTTTCCCCGAGGAGAGGACAGGCCAAGGGTACAGCGTCGTGGTCAGAGAGCCTGGGTGCTGTCCTGGCTGCTTGGTGGGGTCAGAGTGACCTGCGTGGAGGCCGGGAGGACGCGTGGCCCGCTCTGGGAGGGCAGGTGGTGTCGTTGGGTTCACCCGCTGACCTCTGGCTTGAGGTCGGGGAGCCCGTGTGGTCTGGGGTGTGAGGGGAGAGATTGGGGGGCCTGGTGGTGGGCAGAGGGGGCATCGGGTGGCAGGACCAGGCTGGACGCCTGTCTGCCCGGCCCAGCTCCTTCCATGTCCTCAGCAGCCGGCTGGGGCCACATGATAGCCCGGCCCGAGGCCCAGACAGTCCTGCGGAGCCGGGTGGGGTGGGGGACGGGGAAGATGGCAGAAGCCCAGGGGTGCAGGCCTGGCCCCGGGGGGTGGAAGGTTCCGGGTGGACGACAGGTCAGGGAGCAGCTGCCCTCCCGAGGCCGGGCTCTCCTGGGGCCACGGCGGGACCGGCCCAGGCAGAGTCAGGGCAGGGGCGTCGTCATGAGAGACGAGGGGTGTGGGGGAGAGACCAGGACGAGGACCCTGCGGCTGCCTGTGTGGTCCGGGGCCAAGGGGCTTGCGGGAGGGCGGGGCGCAGCCCGCGCAGGGAGAAGGGCGCACGCGGGTGACCGCGGTAGAGGACACCCACCACACAGGACACGCAAGCCCCATCCTCACCGCGGCCCCCGCCCTGCACACCAGGCCCGACTCGGTGGCATTTCCCTGCCCGTGGCAGTTCAGGGCAGGGGGCCGGAGGGGTGGGCAGCAAGCAAACGTGCAAACCAGCCAGTGGCGATGCCAGGAAGGAACGGGACAGCCACGGGAGGCACGGGAGGGACGAGGGGCTCTCGAGAGGCCTCCCAGGGGAGTGACCGCCCCGGCCCCAAAGGGTGAGCAGGAGGCAGCCGCGTGGGCGGCCTGGCGCTGACTTCCGGCGGCCGGGTGGTCCGAGGGCCGAGTGGGCCGTGCTGGTGGTCCTGGGGGAGCAGCCCACGCCCTGCCCCTCCACGGCCACCGGCTGGACGGAGCAGCTGAGGCTCGGGACTTCTGGCGTGAGCCAGAGACCGGAGGAAGGGCGAGGGGGGGCTGGTGAGGGGCAGACAGAGCCGGCGCTCGGGGACCCAGAGGACCAGAGCCGGACAGGCCCCCAGGGAGGCTGGGTCCCCGCGGGGCCCCACTCCCATGGCCGGGTGAAGCTGGGCAGGCCGGCCGGGCACCCGCCCGCCAGGTCCGGGAGGCAGAGTGGCATCTCTGCGACCCTGGGGGGACCCAGCCGCGTCCCCCCAGCCCCTGCCGCCCACCCCGGGCCTCCCACACGCTCCTGGCGCCTTTCTGCCCCGTCGGTCCCCGACAACGTTCTCCCCGGCAGCTCATGTTGTTTTTTTCACGTCATCTATTTTTGCTTCAGAACTTTATTGTTTTAACGCTGGGAGAAAAGTGTAGCTTTTGGGGGAAATTATCTCAAGCTCACAGAAAAAGTCTCAAGAGCAGGAACAGCGTGGACTCCGCTGCACACGCGTCACCCCGTGGGTCTCTCTTTCTCTCTCTCTGCCTCCGTCTCTCTGTGTCTCTGTGTCTCTGTCCCTCCCCCCCTCCTCCCTGCATTCCTCGCAGCCTCGTGGTCTGTTTCCCAAAGGCGCAGCTGCCCTCCTGCCCAAGGCCGCACGTCAGCGCCAGCATCAAAACACTTTTATCTAATCTTCCAGTCCCTGTCCTTGGGGCCTGCTCCCAGCATTTTATTTATTGCTTTGTTTGTGCTTCGGCCACACGTGAGCTTTCCGGCATCACGAGACACTTCAAGGGCTCTCCTGGTGCGTCCCCCGCCCCCAGCCCGCTATCCGCCGGTGCTTTTGGGGGAGCCCTGCTCCCTTCAGGGGGGAAGGGCCCGTTGGTGCCTGCGAGCCCCTCCCTGCCAGGGTCTCTGCAGCCCCCAGCCCCGACCCGGGTCTCCGGGTTTCAACGAGCACCCAAGAGCTTCTTCCACGTCCTCCCTCCTCAGCCACCGCCTCCCGCCACAGCCGGGACGGGTGACCTGGGGCTTGGTGGCTGTGTCCCCCCTGGCCAGCTCTGCGAGGCCCACAGGGTGCCCACACCCCTGCGGGCACCTGTCCCTTGCAGGGCCAGCTCGGGCTCCCCGTGCTCCCAGCCACCGAGGCCTGGGACCTGCTGTCCAGTTTCCCCCCTAACTGTGACCGTGGCTGCCACCCCATCCCCTGCCTGGCTCCACCCTGCTGGGCCTTTCTAGAACGCAGAGCCGGCCAGGACACCCCATGCTGGGCCCTGGCTGCCCACGTCACAAAGTGGCCCATCCGGCCCTCACTGCCTCTGTTGCTTCATTCATTCACTTATTCATTCATTCACCGGAAGAGGTGACAAAGCCCCAAACCTCCACGACCCAGCCCGAGAGCCGTGACCCTTCCCCACACCTGCCTGAGCTCTGGTCCTCTACCAGTTCTGGCCCTGCCACCCCAGAAGCACTGTCTGGGATTTTGTGCTGACATTTCCTTGCTTGCAGAAAACAAAAGGCAGCTTTCCCACAGCCTGGGTCTGGCTAACCCTGGCGGAGGGGAGCCGGGTCAGGCGTCCCTGCCCACCCCCGTCTGATGCCCTTGTGCCCCTGGCTTAGAGTCCAGTCCCTGTCCCGGTGGACACTGTCCCTGGAGACCTGCTGTTCATCTCTCGGGGCCACAGCGAGGTCCCCTGCTGCTGGCTGGCGCTCAGGCCCTGCCACAGGCTGCTCCCTGAATGCACCGGCCATGCGGCCCGCTCAGCTCTGCACGGGACGCAGCGGCCTGCCACGTGCCTGTCCCTTGCCCTCCAGCCCCCTGGACACTCAACGCCAGACCCAGGCCGGTCATGGGCCCCCCTGCCCCGTGTCTCCCCGGCCCTGCCCCCTGCACATGGCCGGGCCTTCCCCGCGGCAGGTGGAGCAGGCCGCCTGGCACATGGCGGAAAGGCCAGGTTGGGGGCTCCAGCTGCAGGCCCCTGAGCTGGGGGGAGAAACAGACCGGAGCCAGGGCTGGGGGGGGCATCGGTACACCGTGAAGGCCGTGCTGAGCGCAGGAGGACATCACTCCCCCCGGGCAGCCCAAGGCTGAAGTGCACCTGCTCTTCCTGCCTCCGGCCCCAGAGATCAATCGCGGGGACCTCCGGAGAACAAGGACGGGGTTGGCAGCTTCCCCGCCACAGATCTGAGCCACGCGGCCTTGGCAGCCCCTGCGTCATCCTTCACGGAAGGCCGATAGCCTGGCCTTGCTGTGACAGGCCTCATCCGGGCCCGTTGGCACAGGTCTTGGATGGTGCAGTGGGGCTGGGGTCTCGGGCTGACCAGAAACAAGACTCGAGACCCCATAGGGCCCAGTTTGGGGCCAGGTTGGGCCTGGCACCGGTCCTGCCCAGAAACATGAACCCCAGCCACTGCCCAGTGGGCACAGATTCCCCTGGGAGGACCCTGTGGGGAGTCTGGGGTCTGATGCAGCTGGGAGGTCCGGAGCCCAGCTATGAAGCCAAGGGCCCGAGCCTGCCCAGTGCTCTGCATCCCCAGCACAGTGGCAGGGAGGACTGGAGTCACGCCAGCACCAAGCTTCACGCTGGCCTGGCACTGCCAGCCGGGCCCCTCCCCGACTCGGGCCTCAGTGCCCAGGGCAGGGGCAGATGTGGACACACAGGGTGACGCAGGGCATGGGTGACTTGAGATGAACACATGGCACAGCAGCCTGGGCCGCCGTGGAGCCAGCCAGGCCCCGGACCGCCAGCCTCAGGCTGGGTTTCTGCTTAGGGGCAGCCTGGCAGGAGCGGAGGCTGGACTTGAGTCCCACGGCGCGGGTCTCTCTGGAGCCCCATGGGGGGTCTCCGGGCCCTTGTGCAGATGGGGCCATGAGCTCATTTCAGGAGCCGTCTCCCTCCCGTCCCCGGGGGCTGGTGCATCTATCCGGGCGAGCCCTGGTGCACCTGGGCCTGACCCCTGCACAGCAGCCCACTGTAGGCCTTCCTGGGCCGCCTGGAGCCCCCAGCCCCGGACCCCTCCAGCTCCCCGGCTGCTGACCATGTTGTGGGCTGCAGGGAGGTGGCCTGGGAGGCACTGGGCAGAGCCAGACCAGACGAGTCACAGGATTTGAATCTTTATTGACAGCAGAGCTGGGGCCGGGCACCCCCCCTCGCCCGTTCTGCTGGGGGGCACAGGGCGCGGGGCGGCCTAGGACTCGGACTCGAACATCTTCTTCCTGCCCTCCATGCCCGACTTCTCCTCGATGTTCTTCCTCCAGTCTCCCACGTCGCGCAGGTCCCGCTCCTGGGGGCCGCAGAGAGCTCAGCCCGCCCACGCCTCGCACCCGGGTCCAGCCACCCCCAGCCTCGGTTTCCCCCAGACTCAGGCAGGGGAGTGCCTCCCTACCCCACCGCCCCGCCGAGCCCCACGGGCGCACCTTCTCCGTGTCCTCCTTCTTGACCTGCTTCAGGTTGGCCCGCAGGTCCATGCACACCTTGTGCTTGGAACCCAGCAGGGCCTTCAGCATGGCGTCGGCCGACATGCGCACCCGGCGCAGCGGAGGCCGCTTGAACTTGCCGCGCAGGTCGAACAGTTTCTGGTTCATGTCCTCCAGCTGCGGGGTGGGGTGGTGAAGCCGTGGGCACCCAGGCGCCAGCCGGCCCGGCCCCCGACGCCGCGCCCTCACCTCCTCGCCCCTCACCTCCTCGCCCCGCACCGCCTCGCCCCTCACCTCCCCGCCCCGCACCTCCGCGCCCCACACCTCCGCGCCCCTCCCGTCCGCGCCCCTCCCCTCCTCGCCCCGCACCTCGGCGCCCCTCACCTCCTCGCGGTGCCCCTCACCTCCTCGCCCCTCACCTC
>CAUYPO010098621.1:0-22576 GCA_963574435.1 Cheirogaleus major | reverse complement strand
GGAACTCTCTTACACTGCTGGTGGGACTGCAAATTAGTGCAACCTTTGTGGAAAAGAATTTGGAGATACCTCAAGCAGCTAGTAATAGAAATACCATTCGACCCAGCAAGAGCATTGTTGGGCATCTACCCAAAAGAGCATAAATCATTCTATTATAAAGACATCTGCACCCGTATGTTTATGGCAGCACAATTCACTATTGCATGGTCATGGAAACAACCCAAGTGCCCGTCAATTCATGAGTGGATAACTAAAATGTGGTATATGCTCACAGTGGAATATAACTCAATTCTAAGAAACGACAGTGAGCTAACACCATTTATGCTATCCTGGATTAAGCTTAAGCCCGTTATCCAAAGTGAAGCGACACAAGATATGGAAAATGGGCTCCACATCTATTTGCCATCAAATTGGTACTGACTGTTTAAAACTATGGTGCTCAAATGGTGGTAGTGTTCACCAGGGTTTCGCGGGGTGGGGGGGCAAGACCCACATCATAGGGATGTGGAGAGCATTGTGGCAGGGAAGGGCATACCTCTAACCCTTCTTAGGGAGAGGCAAAGTTATACAATGTATCCAAAATGTAAAAAAAAAAATCTTTTGTCGGATGGAGGGCAGGCGGGAGGGGGGAGGAAGTGTAGAGTTACATAAGGTGTGCTGTGCGCGCCACCTGGGGATTGGACTTGCTTGAAGCTCTGGCATGTGGGGGGGGGGGAGGGATGGTAGGGGCAATGTATGTAACCCTAACAATATTTGTACCCCCATTATATGATGAAATAATGAAAAAAAAAAAGAAAAAAAAATTAGGTTCTTTACTTTGCAGTTACACCTCATTCAAAAAAAATTTATTTAAATTACAGGGTATTATGGGGGTACATATGTTCAGTTTATGTATATTGCCTTTGCCCCACCTGAGTCAGAGCTTCAAGCATGTCCATCTCCCAGACGGTGAGCACCACACCCATTAGGTGTGAACATACCTACCCCCTCCTCCTCCCTCCCATCTGCATGACACCCGATGAATGTTATCACTATATGTGCCCTTAAGTGTTGATCAGTTAATATCAATTTGATGGTACTACATGTGGTGCTTGTTTTTCCATTCCTGTGATACTTCACTTAGTAGAATGAGTTCCAGCTCTATCCAAACACCTTATTTTTGGCTCTAGATTAAAAACAGCATCTGCCACACAGGTCAGCTGTTACCTCTACAATGCTTTCCCCTGGCTTCGAAGGCAAAATGAGAAACACTTTCTCCTGGACTCCTGGGATACTGTCTTCATAACTCTCTTACGATCTAGCAGGCCATGAAGTTTATTTATCCTTTTATGTCTGATTCCCCAGCCTAACTCTGAGCTCCTGCAGGATTTTACTTATTTATTTAACCTATTTAGCTTTATCATTTCAGTCTAGTATAGAGTCTGGTCAGACAATACGTATCTGGTAAATATTTGTTGAATAAATAGTACTTCTATTACGGGAGCAACACTACTCATATGCCCTTAGTCAGAGTTTTTCTTTCTCTGAGAAGATCTTCTGGGATTAGAGAACTACCTCAGCAGGGATATACAAGCAAAGCACTGGGAAAGGGGGAGGATTTCTGCCAAGCCAGATAAGCCACAGCAGTCCTAAGATCCTAGGTGCGACAGGTGCCATACTAAACAAGTCAAGAAACTGTGTTCTGACAGAATTCTTATTTTGCTTAAAAGATTATAGTTTCTGTTTCTGTCTAGTTACAAGCTATCTCATACTCTGCCTCAGTTAACTCAGCAATACGAGATACTAATAGTACTACCTCATGGAGTTATTTGTAAGGATTAAAACAGTAAATATATATAAAGAACTCAGAACAGTGCCGGGTATACAGTAAATACTCAAGTGTTAGTTTTTATGAGTACGTTATTCCCTTTGGGACCTATTATGGTAGTTTAATAAAACAAGTACTTATTGGAATTTACTGTGTATAATAGTTTTAGATTTTCATTAAGAATTTTACTTTCATAATATAAAATTAGCTTTATAAATAATACCCTATATGTGTTAAATGCTCACCTTTTAATAAGATTTTAATAATGACTACTATCTTTCTCATTTTACTCAACATTCCTAGCCATGGGACAGGTCTACCTTCTTTGAGAATCTAAACCTAAAGTTGACTTGCAAAGCTGTTAAAAACATAGTTTGGGTTAGGACTATGCTTTTCAGAAGAACCAGTGAGTTTCAATAAAGGAATTTAGACCTTTCACTTAAGCTATTTCAATGACAAGATTTCTTTTTTTTTTCTCTTTTTTTCTCAGACATACTTTATTATCACTTAAAGTCAGAAGAAGACAAGCTTTCTGAGTAGGTTTCCTTATAGTCTCCACTCTCCTCAATATTTGTTAGATACTATTAACTGATTAATATTACTAAGACTCAAATTTTGTCATTCTTTCACTCAGAAAGTTTCTGACTCTGCACAGTATTAGTTTAAACTTCCTTCTCTGACAACTCAGCTGCCCTTCAGATCTTATTCTATACTCCCCTCCTGCATTCTGTACTTAAAAAGAGAACTACTTTTACATCCCATATATACATCCTCACACTTGCCCATCTTCATGTTAATCCTCTACATGGTGTGTGAGCTTCCTTACCTCTAAATCTCTATGCAGTGGCCTAGCATTCTATTCAGGGATCAGCATCTAAAGTCAGTATATTAATGACAACTGGGCTGTCAGACCACCTCTGAAAATATCTGAGGTAGCCCAAAAATTACAACATTCATGACTTTATAATCTTTTATAGTAAAATGTACATGTAATCATATAATATAGAAGAATACTTCTACCATACTACTACAATGGGGCTATTTCCCTCAGGACATACAGTTGACCCCATGTTAACTGTATATATAGTATAATATCACTGTAGTCTGACTTCCTAAACCCCAACTCAAAGGCTACTCTGAGTAGCCTACAAAGTCTTTTGGAATTTCCCTGCTCCATATAATCTCAGAAGCCCTAGAACTAGAACCCTGCCAATGTTAGGGTACTGACTATTCTTTCATGCACTCTGGGTAGTGGCTGATGTCCACTTTGTTAACTCTTTTAGATTAAAAACCTCTTAAGGTCAGAATTTGAATTATTCTACAGGCACTGCGTGACCCTGGACAAGTTACTTAACCTCTCTGAGTCTCAGTTTTCTCATCTATAAAAGAGAATATATTAATAATATGATCCAGCAATTCTACTTCTGGGTATATATCCCCAAGAACAGAAGGTAGGATCTTGAAGAGATCTTTGTACAACTCATGTTCATAGTCACGTTATTCGTAGTAGCCAAAAGGTGGACGCAAACCAAATGTCTACCGACTGATGAACAGATAAAATATGGTTTATCCATACAATGGAACAGCAATCAGCCTTAAAAAGGAAGTTCCAGAAAGAGAGAGGAGAAAAATGGAGGGAAGAAAATTATCATGGAAATATTTCAAGCAAACATCTCTGAACTGAAGATATAAGTATTCACTGTGAAGTGACAGAGCACTGAAGATAAAGGGGAAGAGCCTAAAAATCCCAAGAAAGCAAATATTGCTCACAGACAATTGACTAAGAATCAGAATGGCAAGACTTCTCAACAGCAAATTTGGAGCTAGAAGACAAAAGAGCAATGCCTTCAAAATTCTAGGAGAAAATAATTTTCCATCAAAAATTCCTTACTGAGTCAAAGTATCAACCTACATTAGTCTATACAAAGGTAAACAAAGACTTTCAAACATATAAGAACACAAAAATCTACCTCCCATGTGTGCTTTCTTAGGAAGTTCCTAGAGTTAAGACTCCACCAGAACAAGAGTAAAAATCAAAAAGGGGAAGACTTGACATCCAGGAAGTAGGCGAACGAGAGTCCCAGGAGGCCTGGAGACAGAGAGCAACTAATCCAGCCCAGAACAGGATACAGAGAGCTACAAGATCCAAGTCTCCAAAAAAAAAAAAAAAAAAAGAAAGTGTTAGTCCATCCATGAAATGGAACTCAGATGGGTGTTTTACAAATCTGAGAGTTTGGGAAGAATTAGTAGCAATAAGCAAACAAATGACAGCAATTAACTAATTGGTCAAGATCAGATCTGTATTTATATATTCTTATCTCTAGTGAATAATAACTAAAAAAAGACAAAAAAAACACTGAATATTGATTTAGTCAGTAATTGTGATGTATCTATACTGTGAAAATGGAGGATGGGAAATTGGGGGTGGGAAACAGTATAAGAATGCTAATTTAAATTCTCATCTTCTATAACACATCCATCATTAAGGCCAGGCACAGTGGCTCACACCTGTACCCCAGCATTTTGGGAGGCTGAGGCAGGAAGACTGCTTGAGGCCAGGACTTCATAACTAGCCTGAGCAACTGAGACACCATCTCTACAAAAGATGAAAAACTAGCCAGGTGCAGTGGGGTATGCCTGTAGTCCCAGCTGCTTGAGAGACTGAGGTAGAAGGATCGCTTGAGCCCAGGAGTTTCAGGTTGCAGTCAACTGTGATGATGCCACCGCACTCTAGCCTGGGTGACAGATGAAACCCTATCTCAAAAAATAAAAATAAATATATATACACACATACATACAGATAACATGTCATTAAAAGATGTAAACTGATAAACCAGTAAACAGCAGTACAAACCTACATTTATAAATGGAGATAAACAGCCAAGGAAAAAAACTAAAAAGTTTAAACTCCAGAGTAGAACAGGACACTGCTTTTGTGTTAAAAAGCCTTGTAGTACTCTTGACTTTTTAAAACTACCTTTGTGATTTACTTTATAACTAATAAAAATTAATTAAATAAAAAACAACTAGTTACTTCTACAGAGGAAGACTATACAAGGGACTGGGTGAAGAAAACTTTTTCATTTTGCTCACTTTTGTACCACTTGAATTATATAAAAAAATTTCAGATGCATATATGGCTTTTATAACTTAGGAAAGAAAGAGAAACATTAGACAGTCTTATATGTTGTCACAGTCTAGCCAAAGGTTATAAAAACTGGGGCAGAAAGGAAGGAATAAATCCCAAAGAGAAAATCTCTAAGACTTGGTGACTTATGAATGTGTTTAATCACACAGAACACTTTTGCTTATAAACATAAGAAAAATTATAAAACTAACCTACATATACAGTAATTGATTTAATAAGTCACTCAGTGTCAGGTTAAATTTGGAAAGTTAATTATTATTATTTTGCCCAGCTTGCAAAGCAAGACAGCAGCCACTTATTCTTTTCTATTAAGAAAAGAGTGGCTAAGAAAATACTTTTATTACTGGTGTTATATCTATTATACGTCTCTGACCAAATTTTCTCTTTGGTAGACTCAAACTTTCTTTTAAAAGATGAAAGTTGTTCATTATAGATGTGGTGTTATAAGACTTATTTTAGAACAAAATTTGAACCCCAAGAGATCCCATTTGCTTTTGAAGTGACTTTAGACAAACCTCGAATACGGAGGCTTTCTTGAATACAACTTTTTTACCCTTCCTAGATGGATAAGCACTCTTTGAAACAGCTCCTGAAAATCAGAACTTAATTTGCTTCCTCACCTGACATGTGAGTACAACTGCCTAAGAGTGCAATTAAATAAAGATTTGCTGAAACTCATAGACGATTCGTGTTTCTACTCTGTCTTGTTCCTCCTCAAAACAAGCCAGCTTTTACAAGCGTTTCAGTCTCAGCAGACACACACACAAGATAAAGTTAGGTTGGCAGCCGGAGGCGGGACTGTGCACAAAGCGGCACAGCCAGCAAAGCAGACGCAGTGCAACCACCTGTACCTTTACTCTTCTCCGTTTTCTCCCCTTTTCTTCCCCCGGAACCTGCTTCTCTCCCTTCTTTCTCTTTTTCCGCTTTCTGTCCTTGTGTTTGTCATGATCGTTTTTGTCTTCGAAGAGGCTGGAGTCGTGCCCCGAGCTGCCCGTGGAGAGCTCGGTGACTTCATTCCCTCCCACTTTGAGGACCAGCTTCAAGGGCTTCTCCACATACTCTTAAACAAAAGGAAAGCGCCTCGATTAGATTGGAGGAGGGACTCGCCGGGCAGTGCTCGCAACGCGGGGACCGCCGAGCGGAGCGCGGAGGCGCCAGGCTGACGCGGCCGTGGTTCGCGGTGGGCGCCGCGCGGGGCACCTGTTGAATGACGGACCCGCCGAGGGCGCGGCGGCGCCGCCCGCCCCGAACGCTCCGGGCCCCTCGGGGCCGTCTCGCAGCCCCCGCCGGAGACCCAGCCGGGCAGGCGGGACCCGGGTTCGAATGCCGCCCGCAGGGGGTCTGCGCGGCCTCGGCGGGACGCGCCCCCTTCGCGGGTCTGGGCCTGCCACGGGCAGGGAGGCCCCGGGCGGACTCGGCGCTCGGGAGTCACGTCGAAAGAATGAAAGCCCACAGAGCCGCCGCGGCTCCCCGCCCCACCCGGCCCTCCTCACCCTCGTAGAGGTGTTTGTCCGACTTGTGCTTCTTGTGCTTCTTGCCCATGTCCGACCGGGCCCCGGTGCCCGCCCCCCGCGCCAGGCCCAGGCCGTGCGGCGCCGCTTCCGGTCCGGGCCAGGCGAGCGGAGGGCGGGAGCGGGGCCCGCGAGACCCCGCGCCGCGAGGCAGGGGGACGGCGCGCGCCGGGCGGCGCGAGGCCCCTCACGAGAAGACAGCGCGCGAGACCCGCCCGTGCCCGAGAGCGGCGGCGGAGCGGCGAGCAGCGGCGCACAGGCGGGAAAGAGGGCCCGCCGCGCGCGCAGGGTGCGGGCAGCTGCGTGTGGCGGCCTCTGGTGGCCGGAGGTGGCGCTGCAGCCCGCGGGCGGAGGCGGAGTCTGGTCCGGGGGCGGAGTCTGGTCCGGGGGCGGGGTCCGGGCCGGGGGCGGGTCCACCGCTCTGAATCTCCCTTTTACTCTGATCGCCTTCGTTTACCTTCCGGTCTCTGTGTCTCTCTTCCTATCCCTCCTCTTTCTCCCCCCTCTCTCTTCCTTCCTTTCTCTCTCTTCCTGCATTTTCCTCTTTCTTTTCTCCTCCCCTCCTTGTCTTTTTCCTTTCATCCTTCCTCCTCCTCTCCCCACTCCATCCTTCTTTTTTTCTTTTTTTTACCCTTTTTCCTTCCCTGATTCCTCCCTTCTTTCCATTTTCCCTTGCTTCTGTTTCTTCCCTTTAACAATATTTATTGAACCCTGTACTGGGTGCCAGATCCAGCAAACTCAGCACATTAGTGACTAAAAGATTCTAATCTCAAAAAAACAAAAAACAAACAAAAAACGTTTGCGCGGATAGGTAAAGGCCTCCAAGACCTTATAACAAAGTATGGAGCAGAGTGCTTTTTAGTAATCTCTATTTGTGAAAATAAATGTTGATATCTAAATGAAAAGGCTGTGAATGGTTACCAGTGGTTATCTTGGGTGAATAGGGCTGGAGGGGGAGTGGATTATTTTAGTTTCATATTTCTGTCTATTGTTTAAATTTTTTTAGTGTCTTGTTAACTTTTTAAAAAGAAAAAAGATAAAATTTAGAAATTAAGTTAGCCAGAATTACATAATCCAGAGAAAATGATGAAAATGTAGCTGTGGGATTTGTACCAGGTGGGGGCCAGACTGGCACTGCTGCTCTGTAGTTGGGTGTCGCCCTCAGCCCTGCTGTGAGCCCATCTTCAGTCACTCTTAGCCTTAGCTGCTGAGCCCTGTGGGAATAATGAATTTGTCACCTTTCTGCTCACTGGCATGTATCCAAACACACAGTGTTGAGATGTGTTTACTATAGCACACCCAGGGATGTTGGCTATAGGGAAATGCAATGTCTTTATTTTTCTATATGACAACCTTGTAAAATAGTAAGGTGGGTAATGTTCTTATTCCCATTTTATAGATGAGAAAGTGGATGCTCAGAGAAGTGAGGTAGGTTGCCAGTTAGTGGTAGAGCCAGTTCAAACCAAGGTTTTCTGAATTGGAATCACAGGTACTTTTTATCTGTGAACATGGTAAAGGATGTCTTTACTATCTTTTAGCCTTACAGTGTGCTATTTTCAAATAAGCTAATAATTATAACCTTCTCTCAGGAAAGGATCTGATATCAGTCATTTACACTTTAGTATGAATTTGGACCCTTGGATTACTAACCTCTCCCAGGAAGATTTATAGCTTTATCGTGAATGCCAGTGGTGAAATGGTAGGCTTGTATTTTATTTAGGATTCTGTTGTTGGCAAGTAATAGAAACTCAACTGGAATTACTTCAAGTAAATAAAAAGAGATTTATTGGTTCACATGTCCAGAAAGGACAGAAGTAAATCTTGTCCGAGAGAAGATGGGAACCAAGAATTTGATGCTGTTGGCGCCTCCTGCCCTCCCCCAATGTGTGTTGGTCTCCATCTTCCTGCCTCCATATGTCTGGAAACATGGCCACCAGCTCCTTCTAGGGGTTCTTCTTTATAGTGTCTGGATCAACTGGGAAAAAATCTCTTCCCTGTCTGCTTCACTTGGAAAAAAATCCCAAGGAAGGACTCTGGTTTGGCTTGGGTCACATGTTTCAGCAGACAGGGGATGGGAGATTGACCCGGCTTGGATGTCAAGTCCACCTCTGTGGCCAAGAGAGGTGGGTCTGTGATTGGCAGCCCTCGCCAGACCCCTGTGGTTAGCCCGGGAAGATGAGATTCCCGAAAGGAGTTGCCTTTTCATGAAAGCAAAATATTTGTTTCTATTACTTCCCAGTAGCAAGCCTCTCTGGTGCTTGTGAGGTAGGGGCCAGGGTTGGGGAAGAGTTGTTTTGGGGAAGGAAACCTCTGTTGCTCTGAAATTAAGCCACCAAGGCCTCCTAAGGATAGGGCGAAACTTGGTTTCAGCTTTCAGCCATTGGCTGTAACTCTTCTTGCTTTAAGAAGAACTGCCATGCCAACTCCTACTGTGGCTCTGGCCTCCACTGTGGCTCCTCACTGCAGCCAGAACCTGTGAGTTGTCCTGTCTTCTCCCCATCACCCTGTGTGCTACCTGAGGGCAGGGTCTGCTCTCGTCCTCTCTGGTACTCACAGGACCCGGCACAGTGACCATTACTCTCCAAATGCCCCTCGGAGCTAATGTGTCCCCTCTCTCTCTCCCTCTCCTCTGCCACCCTGTGATGGAGGAAAAGGATTTGGTTAACTCATTTGCACTATAGAGTTAGTAATTTCCTTCCCCCCTCAAGAGCGATTCTACATAGGGCACATGGTTCACAGCAGTGAAAAGTGAGTCAGAGCATGAAGCAGAAAACACCTCCCAGAAAAAGTTCCTGGAAGGTAGGAAGCCCAACTCATGTATTTTTTAATTCTCAGCACTAGTACAGTGCCTGGCACATAGAAAGCACCATAAAATGCTAGTTGAACTGCACCATGCTGTGTCAGGCAGACTCTAAAATGATCCCCAAAGATCCCTGCCCGCTAGTCTTCATGTCCTTCCATGAGTGTAGACTGACCTAGAGACTGGCTTTTAAGCAACAGAATACGGCAAAAGCAACAGAAGTCTATGATTAGGTTACGTAAGACTTCAGTCTTGCTAGCTGACTCTCTGTCTCGTCTCTCAGCTTGCATGCTTTGACGAACTAAGCTGCTATGTTGGAGAGGCCCACATGGCAAAGAACGGAGGGCGGTCACTAGCTGACATCTTGCAGAACTGAGGCTCTCAGTCCAACAGCCCTTGAGGAATTGAATCCTGCCAACAACGACCTGAGCTTCAAAGCAAATCCTTCCTCAGTGGAGCATTCAGATGAGACCTCAGCCCCGGCTGGCATCCTGATTGCAGCCTTGTGAGAGACTTGGAAGCAGAGGAGCCAGCTAAGCCATGGCCAGACTCCTCACCCACAGAAATAAGGAGGTAATCAATGTGTGTTTATTAAGCCACTAAGTTTTGGGGTAATTTGTTACAGAGCAATAGGTAGCTTACATAAATATCATCCCAAACAAGGAAACTTTCTGAGCCTGCTGTGTATTTATATCTCAATGAGAAAGACTAAAGTGATGGCAATGACAGCCACTGTTAATTGAGCACTTGTCTGTGTATGGCACTTGGCTAAAGTGTTGCACACATTACCCCCTTTTGTCCTTATTATGGCCCAGTGGGAGGAGCACTGTTATCCCTATCCACAGGTGGGGAAACTGAGACCTGGAGGGGTCAGGTGGTTTATCCAAGGTCACACAGCTTGCCTACCCGGATTTCAGTCCATGTCTACCTACTTTCAAACTCACCTTCTAACCAATATGCCATACTGCTCTTCGAAAGGAGGATGGCCAGCTCATCTCCAACATCCCTTCTTGTGTGTTTGGAATAGTGTTAAATTAAAATAAATTCCGGAAGAGGATGCATGGGCTCACATATGCATGTTTGTGCATCGGAAAGGATCAGAAAACAATTTAAAGAACAGAAATAGGCCAGACACAGTGGCTCACGCCTGTAACTTGGCACTCTGGGAGGCTGAGGCAGGAGGATCGCTTGAGCTTAGGAGTTTGAGACTAGTCTGAGCAACATAACAAGACCCTATCTGTGCAAAAAATAAGAAAAACTAACCAGCCATGGTGGCTCGCACCTTTAGTGCTACTTGGGAGGCCAAAGCAGGAGGATCACTTGAGCCCAGTAGTTTGAGGCTGCAGTGAGCTGTGAGCACATCACTGCACTCCAGCTTTGTCTTTGTCTCTAAAGACAAAAACAAAAACAAAAGCCCCAGAAATAGTTGTAATATATATTATTCACTGTTTATGGATTTTTGTGGGTCCTGTGGAGCTAAATGTCTAAGGAGAACTTGACCAACAAAAGACGACTACTTACCCTGATGGAATGGTTCTCTAATGGCGGAACTTCAGGTCTGTGCTACCCGGGCAGGGGGTCATTCTGAACTGGGATATCAGGGGGAGGCTTCTCAGCAGCGGCAGGTTGCACGGTGGAAGGCAACGGGCCATCTCTGTGCACACTTACTGTCTGAGGAGGAAGGGGTGATCTCGGGGAGAGGACCCAGCTGGCTCTGCACTTTGGCTAGCCCTTCCTGGCGCCTTCCTGCATCCTCGGGCCTCCGTCACCGTCACCTCCCTTGTAGCCTGGTTGCTGCCGACCTCCAGTGTGGAGGCAGAATGGTTGCCTTCTCCGGCCAGGCTGGCCCAGCCGGGCACGTAATTCACCGGGTCCCTAGCAGACAGCCCCCCAAACTTGGGGCATTAGTAACTGCGTGAGGCTCGAGCACCTACTCTGTGTCTGCCACTAGCCTGAACCCTGTGCTCAGTGTCCTCCCTGAAGCTTTGGAGGAGGACACGTTTGCCCATCCCACAGAGGGCGGACCTGGGCTTCAGTAAGGGCAGTGAACCCCAGTGGCCACACGGCTGGGGTTGACTGCAGGTCTCCTCCTTCCAGGGCCCTCCCGGGTTCTCTGCTACCTGGGTTGAGAAGGCCCTGCTGGGGCCATGTCCAGACCAAGCAGCCATCGCCCGCTGCACTGCTAGCTAGTGGGAGTCAGAATTGGGACCCAAGCCAGGCAAACCTGACTGCTCTGGAGCAAGACAGAACTGGCTCCCATCCTGCCTTCACACATACTAACTCTGCCCCTACGGCACAGCCTGCGGGTGGCAGCCCCCTCAGAACCTCCATCTCCCCCTTGCCCGAACGAGGGCAAGGTGATTGGGCTTGCTGTTGTGACAGGGTGGTTGTAAGGATGAAAGAGGATAATTGGGTCAGAGTGCGAGGGTAACGCCTGATATGGTAGATATTATAGTAAGTGCTCAATGAATGTCGGCTGCTAATATTAATCTTTAAGTATTTGTGATCCCTTAAAAACATGGCTGATGTTGCTTCCCTACTCAAAATTGTCTCACGGCCCACCATGTTACTCAGAGTTGAAGCCAAATCTGCAATCGGTTTTCAGGGCCGGATCTGGGTTCTCTCTCCAGCCCCAATCCCCCACCCCCAGTGGCACAGCCATGCTGGGGTGCACTGGTGCAATCATAGCTCACTGCAACTTCGAATTTCTGGGCCCAAGCGATCCTCCTACCTCGGCCTCCCAGAGTGCTGGGATGACAGGCGTGAGCCACCGTGCAGGACCTCACTTGCTTCTGACATAGCAGGCCGCCTTCTGCCTGGGGCCTTGGCCTCTGTCCTTCCTGGTGCCTGGAACCCTCTCCTTCAGCTCCTGGTGTGGCTCCTGCCCTCATAACTCCTGGTCTCCCCTGGAACCACCTCAGAGAAGCTTCTGGACCAGCAACCCACACAGTCCTCCTCCTGCCCCTCAGCTCAGCAATGCCCGGGTTCTCTTCATGGAGACCATAGCTGCTGACGTCGTGTCACGTGTCAGTTCCCTGTCTGTGTGCATGCTGGTCATTTGTCTCCCCGCTGGACTCCCAGGGCCCTGAGGCCAGGGACTGGTCTGTCTCACTCGTGCCTGTGTCCCCTGCACCGAGCACAGGCCCTCAGGAAATATTTGTTGGACAAACGACTGAGGAATTATTACTGTGCTGTGGTAACGATCCCTCCCCCTCCTTCGTCCTCTAGGGTCCTTTTGGGTGGGGACAGGAGGTGACCGGTGGCCTCCAAGGGATTCTGTGCAGGGGAGAGGCACCGAGGAAGGCCCGCCACTGGGGGGTGTGGCATGCCCAGGAAATCTCTGCCCTGCTCTGCTCCTAGGGGCCCCTCTCCAGCTTTCTGCGAGGGGTTGTTGCCTGGGGGCCTGAGGCTGGGGCAGGCGCCAGGCCCTTAGCGGATCCCTTGCCTAAGCCAAGCTTGCCCCGCCACAGCTGGGCCTGCAGGCTTGGTGCTCGGGGAGAGGGTGCTCTGGGACATACCAGTGTGCTGGCCACCTGACCCTGGGGTAGAGCGTGGGGCAGCTCTACCCTCCCTTGGCTGGGGCAGGTAGGGGCTGGGGCAGCTCAGTGGCCTAGTTCTGGGAGACCCACTGGGGCCCTTTAACACTATCCCCCCCATAGCCAAGAAGTAAGAGTCTTGCTGGGTGCTGAGCATGATCCAGACGGACCCAAAGCCCCTTGCCTCTGCCTGGCTGTGCTCCTCAAAGTCCCTCGTGCAGCAGTGAGGCAGGGAAGGAACGGCAGGGACAGGTGTCCTCGGGCTACTTCCCCCTTCTTTTGCCTTCCTTCGTCTGCACCTCAGTTTCCTCCTCCGAGGAATGGGCAGCACCAGCCCTGTGCGGACTGTGTGGCTGGCATGAGGACTGGGAAGCGAGGAGGAAAAAGGCCCCTGGCACAGTGGAGGCCTCCCGGACAGAAAGGAATGGAGAGCGCACGGGAGGGGCCAGCTGTGGCCGGTATTCTCCAGGGAGCCTGGCCCTCTGTCCTGGAGGGCTAGAGGAGGCGCTCTCTGAGCCCAGGCCCAGCAGCTGTGGCAGGTGCTGCTGTTTGGCATCACGGGCTGGTCTGGGCCTTCCTGGTGCCAGCCCGGTACCAGCCTGCCAGCGCGCTGGGAGAGGCCCTGAGGGGGCTTGTTCAGTGGGCAGCTCTTTGGGGATGCGGTGGCCTGGGGTTTGCTGTGACGGGCTGTTGGCAGTGCGGCTCCCAGGGTTGCTCGCGGTCACTGGCACAGCAGCCCCAGCGTCCCTGAGTGAGGGAAGAGAGAGGCAGCGGTGGCAGCCGTCCACGCGGGCGTCCTGCGCTGTCTGCCGTGCGGTCTCGGAGCTGCTGTTGGAGGGCAGCGAGCCCAAGCCCTGGCGCTCATGGCTGCCAACCCCGAAGTCATTTGGACCCAGTTCCTGGCCATGGCAAAGCTAAACCCGCAGCCCTCAATCAAATAAGAGACGGGCAACACAAGGACCTCCTTCCTTCTTTTAGCCGACAGTCTGTGCATGCCTGCTGTGTGCTGGGGGTACCAGTGCTGGGACACGGTGGCAGCGAAGCCGACCGCCGTGCCCTCATGGGCGTACAGTCCGGTGAGCGAGATTCGTGTTAAACAGGCAGTTGCGCAGATAATGCTTTCATTGCAGCTGCGCCAGCTGTTAGCAAGGAGACTGACAGGGTGCTGTTAGGGAGGGCTCTGACCCAGGCCGGGTTCAGGCAAGGCCTCCCTGAGGAAGCCACACCTGGCCTGGAGGGCGAGTCTCAGGTTGGGTGTCCCACAGGCAGAATGGGGGGTGGGGTCCTGCTGGGACAGCTGCCAGGGAAAACCTGCAAGGGAGTGAGAGAAGCAGGACAGAGTGGGCGAGAAGCGCGGTGAGGTTGTGGCGTCAGCTGCAGCCCAGTCTCTCCGTGGTGGCCCGGTGAGGGGGACGCGCAACATAATTACACCACCGAATAGTCCCACCGTGAGGGGAGGTGGCCGGCCTTCCCCCACCTGAGTCAGGCAGTGAGGTCTGCCTGGCAGTCCCTGCTGCAGAGGCGACTCCAGTGTGTCCCAGGGCAATTCCCTGAAGAAGGTGGTGGCTGCCGGCCCCCAGCGGCCAGCCCTCTCCACTGCTGGGGATTGCCCGTTTGTCAGGGTCATGTCCAGGAAAGCTGAGGGGGACATCGGCCGCAGCTACGGAACAGGCAGAGGGACAGCGCGTAGAGGCGGGGGAGAGTCGGGTGCAATCATGGGAGGGAGAAGGCCGGGCTTGGAACAGAGCGTTGGAGGGACAGCTGCCAGGCAGAAGGCCAGCGGCGGAGCCTGGTGGGGCGTGGCAGAGATGCTGGGTTTCATTTGGGATGCCTGTGGCAGCCGTGGAAGTGGCACATGAGCAGATTTAAGAAGAGCGCTTCGGCCTCCACATGGAGAGAGAATTGCAGTGGGTTCAGGGTCCAGGCAGACACCACTTAGAACCGATGTGGTCTTCCAAGGGGAGGTGCGGTGGCTCGGAGCGGCAGGGGCTGTGTGCGGGGGCGCAATGGGGCCATGAGAGCATTATTCAGAAGGAAGCACCAAGGAGGGGATAGCAATACCCGTGAGTGACCCAAGAGGAGAAGCCGAGGAGGAAGCCGAATGCTGTGTCTAGAGTGAGGGGAGGGGAGCCCTGAAAACAGGCTTTTGTCACAGAGATGCCTGCAGAACCTCGGGGGTGAACGAGCCCGCGCAGGAGGAGAGTAGAGTGGTCGGAGAAGAGGGAGCCCGAGGACCTCCGATATCTCACAATGAGCAGAGGACGAGGAAGCGGCAGAGGCGACTGGAAGGGGCAGCCAGAGGCAGGAGCGGGAGCAGGAGCAGGACACCCCAGGAGGGAGGGCAGCGGCTGGCTGAGGGTGTGCAGAGAAGGGGGAGAGGTGGGCTGGGCTGCAGGGAGTCTCTGAGCCCTGGAAGGGTTTGTTCAGGGCTGGAGAAGGGTGGGTCAAACAAATGGAATCATGTGTGCAGGGTGGGGTTGTGGAGGGCAGGAGGCGTGATGGACAGAGAGGCAGAGCAAGGATGATGGAGGCCTTGAATGCCATGCCACGGAGCGAGGACTTCACTCTGTAAGTGGATGAACCAGAAGAAATGGGCTCCTTGGAGATGGGTGGTCTTGTTCCAGGGACCCCGGGCTGGGACGGACGGTTAGCGCGGCTCAGAAACCGTCCCACAGGCCCAGGCTCTTGGTCCACCATTGCTTCCTGGAGTCCTGCTCTGGAGGTAGGCTCAGTATCAGATTCCCTTCCTAGGATGTCGCCGCGCTTAATCAGCTCTTACCAGACTGTGGCTGTGGGCTTGTACCGTGTTGCCCAGATCTCTCATGTCACGGTCCTGGCTCTGCCAAAAACTGGCTGTGAGGCCTGGGCACGCCTCCTGCCTGTCTCGCCGTCTACGCGGGCTGCGGCAAGAGGGCGAGACCAGCTGCTTTCGAACTGCTGGTTCTGGGAAAGTGCTTCTGACGTTCTGTCAGGGTCTGATAAAGGTTATATTTTAAAAATATGTATACATTTTAGATTTTTCTTATTTTAGTTATTTAGTTTTAAATTTATTTATTGCCTAAGTAGTACATGCTCACTATAGATAAATTTGAAAATACAGATAGGCATAAGGAAGAAATTTTAAAGTGCTCATAATCTCATCACTTTTTTTGGCTTTCTTTTGTTTTCTTAATTAATTAATTAATTTTCTTTTAAATTTCAGAATATTATGAGGGTACAAATATTTTGGTTATGTAAATTGCCTTTACCTTGCCCAAGCCAGAGCTACAAGATTGCCCATCCCCCATACGGTGCGCTCTGCATCCATTAGTTATGAGTTTACCCATCTCCCACCCCACCCTGCCCGGCAACCGATGAATATTACTTCCATGTGAGCACCTAAGTGTTGATCAGTTAGTACTAATTTGATGGTGAGTACATGTGGTGCTTGTTTTTCCATTCTTGTGATACTTCACTTTGAAGAATGGGCTCTAGCTCCACCCAGCATAATATAAGAGGTGCTAGTTCACCACTGTTTTTATGTTGATAATCTCCCCACTTTCTGTAACATTTTGACATAAGTCATTCCAGATATTTTCCCATTGTTATTAAAATTAGAGTTTGGTAGTGATTCATGATACTCCTTTATTGTGTACACGAGAGCCTGGCTACTCAAAGTGTAGTCCACGGACCAGCTGCGTCCACAGCCCCTGGGAGCTTGGTAGAGCTGCAGAATCTCAGACCCCCATCTCAGAACTGTAGAGTCTACGTTTTAAACAAGATCCCTGGGGGATTTGTGTGTGTGTATTAAAGCTTGAGAAGCACTGTTCTAGAACATTAGCTTATACTTGGACAATTTTCTTGGACAAGAAAAGCAGAACCTCTCTAAACTTAGAAGGAACAAGTACCCACCAAGAGGAAACCTTTGACAAAGCCAGACAAACTGAAACATTCATTTTTTTTTTAACTCACAAGCCCTCAGAAAGATGGAATAGATCTGAAGGAATTTTTCATTTACACTATTAATTAATTAATTAAATTTCAAGATGGGGTCTTACTATATTGCCCGGGGTGGAGTGCAGCGGCTGTTCACAGGCCTGATCATAGTTCACTGCAGCCTTGAGCTCCTGGGCTCCTGAGTAGCTGGGACCATAGGCATACGCCACGGTACCCAACATTTACCCCAATTATTTAAAAAATATTTTTAACCATTAAAAAAAACCAGTGATAGAACACTAGAATTTATCCCTTCTATTTTACCAACCTCTTTCTATCCCCCCAGCCTTCCCAGCCTCTAGATGCCACTATTCTACTCTCTACTTCTGTGGCATCAACTTTTTTAGCTTACGCGTGTGAGAACCCACAGTGTTTATCTCTGTGTCTGGCTCATTTCACTCCATGTAGTGTCCCCTAGGCTTATCCACGTTGCTGTGAACGACAGGGTTTCCTTCTTTTTTTAATAGCTAAATAGTATGCCATTGTGTATGTAGACCACATTTTCTCTATCCATTCATCTGTTGATAGACATTTAGCTAGATAGGAGGAATAAGTTCTAACGTTCTATAGTACTGCAGGGTGACTATAGTTAATATTCATTTGTTGTATATTTTCAAATAGCCAGAAGAGAGGATTTTGAATGTTTCCAACACAAAGAGATGATAAATGTTTGAGGTGATGGGTATGCTAATTACTCTAATTTGATTATTACATATTGAATAAATGTATTGAAATATCACTCTGTGCCCCATAAATATGTACAATTATAATGTGTAAATTTATTTCGTGAAACAAAGTCTTGCTTTGTTGCCTAGGCTGGAGTGCAGTGGGGCAATCATAGCTTGCTGCAGCCTCCAACTCCTGGGCTCCAGCAATCCTTCTGCCTCAGCCTCCCAAGTAGCTGGGACTACAGGCACACATCACCATGCTTGGCTAATTTTTCTTATTTTTTTGTAGAGATGGGGTCTTGCTATGTTGTTCAGGCTGGTGTTGAACTCCTGGCATCAAGTGATCCTTCTGCCTCTGCCTCCCAAAGTGCTGGGATTACAGGCATGAGCCACCACACCTGGCATGTCAATTATAAATAATAAAAAACCTGATAACCCATACATGCGAATGTATTATATAATAAAATTTTATACATTGGAAAAAACACATTAAAATTTGGGTCTTTATTGATTATATAAAGTAAATGTTAAAACTTTTAACTTAAAAGATAAAATACATTTACACTAACATGATACTGCTTTTATTTCTTACACATAGGAGTTCTGCTTAAAACTTCATTTGGAACAAGGAGTTGCTAAAAAATTTTTGAAAACCACACAATGATATGACCCCCAGGGGTCCTTCCAAGGCTCTGTGATTCAGTTAGATAAAATGCTGTTATGATCAGATGTTTTTATTTTTGAAATACCTGTCTTTTAGCAGACCATAAAGAAACACACAGATTAGTCAAATTTGCATGTGTGGCTGCGTAAAGTCATCTGGAACTCAGTACAAGGTAAGAGCACTAGACTGGAAATCAGAATGCCTCGTTCTCATCCTTGCACTGCTTGGCCTTCATGTGACAGTTGGAAACCTACCCATAATGAGGTTCAGCTTCAGGAATGGCTCTATCCAGGAGCTCAAGAGATGGCATAAGATTCAGGCTTTCTCTGTCTCTTAGCGCTGCTTCCTTTGCACTGGTTTCATTCTCAGACAGGCTCCACTGGACTCCAGAAGCTCCAGAGTAACATCCTCCTAGATCCCAGTCCAGAGAAAAGAGAATGTGCCTTTCCCTATTGGCCCAGCAAAAGTCATGGTGTTATCTGATTGGGCCAGTCTAGATCATATGCCCACCTGGAACCTATGACCATAAAGGGGAGGTAGTGGGTGTGGTCATAGTGTGGCAAAATTCAGGGACAAGCCACACATGGATCACAGTCTTCTGCCCCTGGAGCCTGGGTGGGAGGCTAGTGTGTGTGGTACATGGCCTAAGTTGCAATCCCCAAGAAAAATTAGGGTGCCGTTACCACAAGATAGGAGAATGGATGCTGGATAGGCCAAGTAACCATGCAGAAATAAAAACAAAACATTTTCTGAACTCAGTTTCTCTACCTGCCTTGAGGGAACTAGTTTTGTGAAGGAGGAAGTGATCAGTGAGGACCAGTATCTGTTCAAAGATGACTGGAGCCCACTGGCTGGCAGGCAAGTACCTTGTTGAATAGAGACATACCCTATTTAACAAACACAGCACACTTCACAAAATGTTAACTCTTGCCCTTCATGAGACTGGTCACCAACGGAGTTGGCAGAGAGGATCTTTCCTACTAATCCAGTTCTGATTGGCTTGGTCAACACTTGCCCTGCTCGTCAGAGAGGCAAATGTGCCCATTTACTCGGGGAAATGCATCCAGGGGGTCATTTTCTCCTCCTCTCTCTACTGTGATCTTGCCTTTCAGAGCCAGTGGGGATCAGACTGGGGGTTGCTGACATTGTCATCTCCGGGATAAAATTTGTGAGGCTCAGCCAGATCTATCTACGCCAAATTTTACAGCATCGTTGAGTTATTTGCACTCGGAACCGCTGATGATCTGTTGTCATTGTCGCTTAACTCTACACATAGGCATTTTGGAAGGCACCAATGGATGGACATCTCTTTTTAGTTTCTGAGTCAGAAAAAGGAAAAATAAATTTCTCTTTATTTAGGAGAAAAAATTTGGAGTGGGGAATACAGGCTTCTCCTTCCTTCCTGCCTAACTTTCACCTGGGCTAAAATCCCCTTCTCAAAGCCTTTGCAGATGCCCCCACTGGGAAGAAATAGCCCCCTCACGTGTGAGCCTTGACATTGACTCAGCAAGAGCTGCTGTGTTTCCAGTTTTCTGCCTCAGTGTCCATCCACTCTCTCGACGTTTAGAAATGTAGATTGTATTAGATAGACTGCATCATCACCCTGTTTACAACCCTTCAGGGGCCTCTTATTCTACTTAGATCAAGGCCGATCTCTTCTCCTTGGCCGATGGGCTCTAACCTCATGCCTCCTCTACGACCCTGTCTTCTGCCACGATCTACTTTTGCTCACTGTCCTCCAGACACAACTTGGCTAATCTTAGTGCCCTGAATATGCCACACTCTCCCACCATGCAGGACCTTCTGCACGCTGTTCCCACACTTTTCCTATGGCTGGTTCCTCCTCATCTCTCACCACCTCTGAATGGCCATCCTAAAAATCCTGCTTGAACAAGTCCCCTTTTAGTTTCTCTTATAGCACCCCGTGTTTTTCCTGTTTCCTTTAAAACACATTGCATTTGCAATTACATATTTGTTTTTTGTCTGCCTCCCTGTTACACTGAGAACTTCGTGACTGCAAGAGCCGAGTCTATTCTTCTGTTCGGTTTGCCGTGTATTGGCTCCACCTGGCACTTGGCATGTATGTCATACACTGTAGTCGCCCAAATGATGAGATGTTTGAAGCCTCTCATGGTGGGCAGGACTTCTTTCTGTGCTCTTCCTTCTGGCTGTGACTTGTTTCTTCTCCCAAGAGGGGTTTGGGGAGAGGGAGTTGTATCATGCTTCCCTCTGTCCCCCTCAAAGCACTCAGCATGGTGTTGGGCCCAGGTGGGAGTCCAGTGGGGGCTGCTGAATGAATTCACATTAAATGTGCTTTTCCTCCCCGCCCCAGTTACACTGCCGGCCACTCCAGCAAGAGGCACAGATATCGACCTACACCTTGAGACTCTGAAGTTGCCATGCCACTGCCAAATCTAAAACTCTGTCTTCCACCTATGTGGTGTAGTACCTGGAAGGGGAAGGGGAGTGTGGGAAGGGGAGGGTGGAGGGGATGCAGTGACAGACCCTTAGCCCCCAGACTCTCACTTCAACAGATACTCATTAAGCAAACAGCATTCATGGGGGCTTCAAATAAGGACAAGACACAGCCTCTGACCTCAAGAGGCTCAGAAGTTAGTGGAAAAGGTACACAACTTGCCCCTTTCTAGCTGTATGACCTTGGACCTGTTACTTAACATCTCCAAAGCCTTGGTTTCCTCATCTGTAAAATGGGGGTAATAAATGTACCAACCTTATTGGTGATAACTCATTGAGTTGATACATAAAAAGTACTTAGGACAGGGCCAGGCTCAACATAGGTGGGCCATGCCTGGGGAGGGGGCAGGGGACAGGAGTCACCTGTAGCTACCAGACCCTCTCCTCTTTACCATGCCTCTAGGCAAGGCTGCCCTCTGGTGGTAACTGTGCAGAATGACCACCCGGCCTCAAGCACCTGCCTGATCTGCCCCACTGAGGTTCCGGTCTTGGCCTTTTGCTTGCTTGAACCCATGAACCCATGATGTCTCCCAGGCCTCCCGCTGTTGCTAGGTTCCCAAGGCTGCTCTTCCCGGTCACCAGGGTTGTCAGGCTGCTTGGAGCTAAGGGACCAGCTGGGAGATAGGCAGACAGAAACCGTGGTGTTACTAGTTGTTTTTGCCCACCCAGCGCCAAATTTTCTCCTCCTCTGAGAACAGAATCCTGATGTCCATCTGGAAAGGCTTCTCTCCCCACCCATGTGACCTGGGTCTGGCCAAAGAGTATATCGCAGCCTCTGGTAGTGATCGGTACAGGCTTGTGACTGAGACTTGACTCTGGTGGAAACTTTCCATGAAAAGCTGGCACGCTGGTGGTATGTCAGCCTGGTGCTTTGGGGGCTTGAGGAGATGCTGTGGAGGAAGCAGAGCCAAGAGCCAGTGTCCTGGTGACAGTGCTGAGTCCCTGGATGCAACCGGGCCTGAAGTTCATCCGTCTCTCACACTCTGCAATTCAGTAGGTAAATAACTTCCCCTTTTGAGTTTTAGCGACTTTTAACTGGATTTCTGTCACTTGCAACTGAGAGAACATAGGCTGACTTGTGTGTGCACAGGCACACGCGTGCACAGACACACAGACAAACACACACTTAATTCCTTAATTCAGTGCTATTGAGGACTCCCTCTGTTCAGGGAACTGAGCACTGCCTGTTCCAGAGGACAGAGGTGACCAGGCCGCAGTTCCTGACCTCAGGAATCCCAGGAATGGGAGCAACAAAGCAGACTTCTTGCTCAGATGCTTTTAAGAGCAATGGGATCATTCTTAGCAGGACCAGCTACGTAATTTTTAGGGTCCAGTGCAAAATAAAGATACAGGTTCCTCTGTTCAGAATTACTAAGAGTGTGAAGGCAGCAGCAGAGCGTTAAAGCAGGTGTGAACTGCTAGGTAACTGCGCATATCACTCACCTCTAAAGCCAGCCCTGGTTTTCAACTTGGGACAGTTAAGGCACATATATGAGGACACTCTCATATAAACCATTAACAGACAGGTCTAATTTAAGGTGTGCTGAGGCCCAAGAGCCTGGCTCCTTAACCACTCTGGTATGGCGCTCACCGGCCGCAAAACCTTGCCCACCGCCCTGTCTCAAAACAAAACAAAAACAAAATACAAAAATCAGTAGCATTTCTATACATAAACAACAAACTTCCTCAGTGTCCATTTCTGGGAGAATCCAACACAGCACAAGACATATTTTAGTTATATGTTTTTTAAAGATTTTTTTATGTATATATATTCATTGGGTACAAATGCAATTTTGCTACATTGATAAATTGCACTGTGGCAAAGTCAGGGCCGTCCGTGCACCCATTGCTGGAGCAACGCACGTTGTGCCCGACAAGCAACCTCCCATCATTGCCCACCTCACTCTCTGAATTATATTTAATGAGGAAAAATGTGTGTGTGTGTAAGATATGTAAGTTCATAAATTTACATTCTGGGGGTGTCAGAGTTCT
>CAUYPO010098619.1:0-20587 GCA_963574435.1 Cheirogaleus major | reverse complement strand
AGGACCTCCCCAGACCCGGGGACAGGAACCGCTGGAGGGCCTGGGAATCTGCGTTCACCTCCGGCCTGGGTGAGTCTGACCCGCCCCGACATCCAGTACCACTGTTGGTTCCCTCCTTCCCTACCTCCCCCAGATCCTCCCCCGCCACGTCCGTGCCACGCCAGGGCTGACCTCTGCCCCTCGCCACTCTGCGATCCTCACAGCAACACTGTGGCCACGAACGGCCACCACCAGCCTATGGGGGAGTCCCATGAGGCCCCCAGCGGGAGGGACGAGTCTACGTTCTGCTTCATCTTCACCTGGCCTCTATCCCGCCACAGGACCCACGTCCCCAGCTGACCTGGGGAGACCCCGTTAGGCAGAGCCCGACAGGTGACTCTATTTTCTTCCATTACAGTTGCCTGGACCTCGCCTCAGGGCTCCAGGTGATTCAGGGAGAGTAAATGAGCCCCAATATTGGCCTCATAACTTTCCATTACCAGGAGACTGAGCTCTGATGAAAAGTTCTGGAACCCTGAGTCCAGGGTCCATGGGTAACAACCGCACGTGTTGAAGGCTGGCTTTGTGCCGGGCACACCTTCACCTGCATCGCCTCATTCGACCCTCACAGCAGCCACACGGGGTTCGCTCTCTCATGCTGTGGATGAGGAAACTGAGGCACGGACAGGTTTGGCTCTTGGCCCATGAGGCAGGTGGTGGCTCTGAGCCCCCTACCCCGAAGCACTGCCCTGGGGCATCCCCCGCCCTGCGGGCTCTGCAGCCGGCTCCAGGCTCCTTGGCGGTGGTCATGCCCGGGCTGCACCAAAGCAAACACGGGGCGTGGTGTGTCTGTGACGTCAGTCCTGGCTCAGTGAAGGCTGTTTCAGACGCAGCCACCAAATCAGCCCCTGCGTCCTGTCGTGAACCCTGCAACTCACTCTAGAGATCGTGCGGCGTCTACTCTTTGCTCTGTAAATTTTGAAGTGGCATTTTGGCAAAAGCAATAAAATTCTGACCTAAAAAAGTTAAAGGACTTTGAAATTATGAGCCCCAGCCACGGCCCGACCTGCGGACGAGGACGGAAGACTGAGGAGCTCACGCAGAGCCGCCGCGCCCCTGCTCACGCCCACCACCGCCACCCTGGGCACCCGCAGCCCGCAGCGCCGGAGCCGGGCGGCTGCCAGCCCTGCCACAGCCACGGACCCAGGGTGCTGCTTCTCACCCTGCCAGGTCTAGCAGCGGACCCGAAAACTCAGAGCACACTGGAAGGTACCCAAAGACTCGAAGAACACTAGATCTTCCCCACGACGAGGCCACTGTGGCGAGGACATCTTGTTGACAGACACAGCGTTTGGCCGCATCCTGTAAAGACGCCAGTTCGTCACTGGTGTGCTGCCTCCTGCACTGTCCTGATCTGCCGCCCCTTGCCTGCCCTGCCCCTCCCCTATCGTGATGTCAGCATGTGACGCAGCCTCGGGCTCCCTTGCTGCTGTGCTGTCCCCTGTGGCTGACCACGGAGGAAGGACGTTCAAGGAGGGGGAGTGGCAGGGCCAAGCTTGCACGGCAGCCTGTGGCCTGACTCACTCCCCAGCTGGTTGGTTGGTTGGAGGAAGCAGAAATGCTGAGGATGTGGCAGGGCCTGGCCATCACACGGCGGTGACAGCAAGGGAAAGAGAAGGGCTATGGGGAGGGGTGCATGCCCCTACCTGCAGTTGACACAGGCCCTGATGACCTGATAAGCAATGTCTCCTCCATTGTAGGGTGGGGGTGGGCAGGCTTTGGCAGAGGTTGCTGGTGTCCCACCCATGTTCCCGGGCTCTCGCCACTTCAAGACACACTGATGGGCCCTACTGTGGGCACAGGAAGCTCTGCACTCCAGGGCTTTCCCTCGACCTGCGAGCCTTCAGCCTGGCAGGGATGAGAAGTTGGAGGCTACAGGCCCCCACTTCCCGGCCCCACGGTGGGACAGGTCTGAGGGTCTCCTTGGCAGCGACCACCTCTTCCCTAGGGGTCTTCAAAGCCAAGGATGTTTGCATAAGCCATTCACATCTGGAAAATTGAATTTTAAAGAAACTGGCTGCAATTCAAGGCTCAAGGAAGTTTGTATGAGTCTCAATTTCCTCATTTGTTCTGGTCTAGATTTCACAGTTCTTGGCAGAAATGCATCACAGTTTATGGATGAAGTTGTAGCCAATTTCTGGTTTAAGTAACGATGAAAGCAACCAGACATCCTCCCCCTGCTGTCATCCTGCGCTGTCTCAGCTGGTTTTGAGGCGGGAGAGTTGTGTTTCAATGACTTTCTTCATCCTTTTCACCAGGAAAAGAGCCTTTTCATCCATTACCTCTGTCAATGCTAATGCCAGCCCAGGGAAGGGGCAAGGTGGCGTCCCCTGGGAGCAGAACAGGGACCTGCAGGACCCAGTACCTGAGACTAGAGCAAGACGGCCTGGCCGTCCATCGCAGGTAAGAGCAGGCAGTGCTCACAGGTACCCTGCCCCACCAGGGACAAATCCTGACGTGGGGCCCAGCACCCTCTCATACACTGGGTGTCGGCACATACGGGACTTCAGCACAAATGGCATACACGTATCACTCCTGCTCTACCGCTGTGCTCCTGTGGCAGACATCACCAATCAATCACAGCGCTCTTTCTTCCTGATCCTAAACTCAGCACCAAACTCCTTGTCAAGGCAACATATCCATCAGGAAGACACAGCCAACCAACTGACCTTAGCTTGTGAACTGGAACCTGCTGGCCAGGCCAGCATTAGAGGCTCCAGCTCCTCCAAATGTTGGTGGTGGAGTCGTAGGTTCAATTCCAGCTGTGTGAGTGTCTAGCAGGGCGGTCTTGGATAAACATTTCTGTCATTCACAGTCTCAGTTTTCCCATCTGCAAAATGGGGATGATTGGTATCAAGTAGGGCTGTTGAGGGGACTCCATGAGAAAGTCCCAGCATGTGACACAGAGCAGGAGTTCAGTGATAGGTTCAGATTGAAGAAAACCCTCTTCTCGTGCCAACACAGATGTTTCCTGATCATCTTATGACCATCTGGTGGCCACTTCTAACACCAAAGCTAAGGGGAACCAGGCTTCAGACGTGGTGGGAAGGTCACTGTGTTTCGGTCCTGGGTCTCCCGTGGCCACCTGTGTGTTCTGGGGCAAATCCCCTCCTCCCTGAGGGTGGGAGGGAGTGGTCATAGCAGAGGAATGTAGTCCAACCTGGAAAGCGGGATCCACCTTGATCTCAAATTTTCTTTCATTACAGACATTTAACAAATTAATTTTTCAAAGACAGTCTGGCACCAACTCCCAGCACCTGACACCTCTACTCCCTCCCACCCTTCCCAGTTTCCTAAGCAAACCCTAGAAGGTCGCTGTCTCCATAGAGTTTATGGGCCCAGACCTGCCTCCTAATTTAATGCAAATCCCAGCCTGCTTTATTGTGCGGGAGTTTTGGTTCATTTGAACTCTCTTGGCGACACAATCTGTCCTCGTTTCCAGCGAGTTTCTAATCCCTGCGATTTCCATGGTGCTAGTAATTATAGAAAAAAGTCTAAAGCACAGAACTTCTGCATCCTGTCTATGAGATTACACACTTTAGCAGAGTTTATTAGATTTAAAATGTTGCAGTTATGGAGGAGATTAAACTCACGGTGAGGCTCCAGAGGGCAAAGCAAGGACTGGCTGGTAGAAGCCACCAGGAGGCAGCTGGGAATTCAGAGGGAAGAAGCACTTTCTGGTGTTCAAAGCTGGTCAGCTTCGAGTGAGCCGGCCCAGGAGGCAGGGGCGAGGCTGGCAGGGCCCAGGCCTGTCATGGTCAGAGTGGGTGGGGGGAGAGCAAGGGCTTGGGTCAGACCTGGGTTCATGTCCTGACTCCCCACTTCCTGGGGGTTCAGGCGAATGAGTTCAGGTTTGCAAGCCTCGTTCCCCCAGGTAAGAAGGTGACAGCCAGGCGGGCACAGAGCAATGCTCTATGGGGGTCACGCTGTTATTTTCTTATGTAGAGGTGGGGGGAGGCTCCCCCCCTCCCAGTTTCCTGGGGAAGGATTTCTCCCAGATACTCATGCCTCCCGACCCCAGAGGTTTTGAGACGGAGCAGGACAAGCTCCCTGGACTCGGCCTCCTTCTCGCTCTCTCGGGAGCCTGGCTGCCCGGGGGGCTGCATCTGCCCTGCTCTCCCACTGCCAAAAGGTTTGTAGCAACAGCCCCACAGCACGATCATGGGGGAGACTGGGGGGTCAGCGCGTCTCTGACAGTGCGCTCCTCCCTCTCTGGTTCTGGGCTCTGCAGGGAGGTCCACACACCCACGGGGGTGAGCCCCACCCTCTGGCATCAGCTTTATCTCCATCAGCCACATCCTGCATCCTCTGGGTTGGTCCAGAATCGGGGCAGCAGGTGCTTTTATCAGGTCTCCTAAGGCCCCGGCGTCCTTATGGCAAGGGCTGTGAGCCTGGGACACCCACTGATTACACAGGCGATGTCGGCTCTCTATTTCTGGAACGTCCTCTCCACTACAGCAGGAACACGAGGTGCATCTTCACTGCTGTCTCTCCAGCCCCCAGCACCACGCGGGCACATAGTAGATGTTCAGTAAATATGGCTGAACAAGTTACTAATAACTTTGCCATCATGACAGGGATACGAATAAAGACTCTGGGGGCACAGAATGGGGATGCATAACTCGTATGGGGGAGGGGAGAGTTGGGAGGGCCACCAGGGAGGCAGGGAGAAAGCAGTCAGGTCAGAGGTGACAGTGAGACCAGGTGTGTCAGGACCTAGAGGGCACCTGCAGGGCCAGGTGCAATTCAGGAAATAACAGATGAGGTGGGCAGTCAGTAGGGCCGATGGTAAGGAGCCTTAAAAGCCAGGCCACCATTTGACATACCCCTGAGGCCACGGAGCGTCATCTCCCCCATAATGTTTAAGGAATGTCTACTACGCACAAGGCGCTGTCTTAAGCCCCTTACCTGCATTAAGGCATTCAAACCCGACATGAAGCCTGGAAGGTGGAGCTCAGTATCCTCTCCACTGTGGAAACCGAGGCAGGGGGAGATGAAGTAAATTATTAATACCAAAGGCCACACAGCCACCATGTGCTAGACATGGGTTCATGCCTGAGTGCACAGATTCTAGAAGCCAAGCTGTCGGCTGCTACACGGCTCTCCAGCAAGAATAATACAGGTCAGGGTTGTAGTGCAGAAAGAGCACTCTTGGGGCACTGCAGGAAGCTGATCTGAGGTCAGAAGAGTTGGGCTCAGCAAGCCATTCAGAAGTGAGTGCTTGTCATTGACAGAATGGTGACGGGTGGATCAGCATCACTGCGGCAGCCTCTCTCACATCGGAGCTGTGAGGTTCCCACCATCTCAACGAGTCAAAGCCCCATGCCAGGCCTCTTTGTCCCCATGGGGCTAAGACTCTCCTGGTTGTTGCTATAGCAAAGTGACCAGCATAGAATGGTAGATCACCCATGACACCAATAACCAAGACAGTCATAATTTAAATGAGCAGACGGTAAACTGATGTCAAACACTGAGATGAACCAGACCCTGGAATTACATGACAAGGATTTTAAAGCAGGCATCTTAAAATACTTTCACAATCAATTATAAATTCTCTTAAAACAAATGTTTAATATTAAGGAAATGATAAATATAAGAGCAAAAATCAATGAAATAAATGAAATAGTGAAACAATAAGTTGGCTCTTTTAAAAAAAACCAATAAGATTGATAAACCTTTAGCAAATAAGAAGAAAAAAAGAAAAAAAATAGAGAAGACCCAAATTGCTAATATGGGAGATGAAATAGGGGATATCACTACAGATCACGCAGCCATTAAAAATGACAATAAGGGATTAGTATGAACAACTTTATGCTCATAAAGAAGAAGAATTGAACCAAATCTTCAAAAACCACAAACTACCAAAGCTAAATCAAGATTAATTAAATTCATAATTTTTAAAATTCACAAAAAAGGAATATTCTAGCCCAAGTGGTTTCACTGGAGAATTCTGCCAAATTTTTTAGGAAGAACTAACACCAATTTTATGCAATCTCTTCAAGAAAATAAATAACATTTACACAAAACCTACAGCTAACAAATTATTCAGTAGGGAAATATTGAATGCTTTCTGCAAAAGATTAGGAGTAAGGCAAGGATGTTCTCATTTCTCTTATTCAACATTGTGCTAGAATTTATAGCCATTGCAATAAAGCAAGAAAAAGAAATAAAAGGTATACAGTTTGTAAAAGAAGAAATAAAACTATCTCTATTTGCAGATGACATAGTTGTCTATGTAGAAGATCCAAAAAAATCTACAAAATAGCTCCCAGAACTAAGAAATGTGTTCAGTGAGTTCTTGGGTTACAAAACCAACACACAAAAATCAATCGTATTTTATAAGCTAACCAAACATGCAGATATCAAAATTTAAAACATAATACCACTTACAGTCACACTAAAGAAAATTATATTCTTAGCTCTACACTTAACAAAATGTGTGGAATCTATATACTGAGAAATATAAAATATTGATAAAAGAAACATAACAACAAAAGACTGTTCGTAGATTTGAATATTCAACTAATTAAAGATTTCAGTTCTCACCAAATTGATATACTGGCTTAATGCAATTTCTATTGAAATCCCAGCATGTTTTTTAGTAAACATAGGCAAGCTTATTCATAAATTTATATGGAAAAACGCAGGTCTTAGAATAGTTAAATCAATCTTGACAAAGAAGAGTGTGGGGGGAATCACTCTATCCGACATTAAGGCTTGCTATTCAGCTACGTGTTGAAATGAGTCCTGTTGCTTCTGCTCACAGTCCATTGGCCAAACCAAGCCACACAGTGACAACTTACCTGCAAGGGACGCTGGGATGGTAGGGATATTTGGTATCTGCAGTCATGGGCACAAGACCATTGAGTATTGTTTGAAGTTGGTTGTACTGACTTACTCATATGGTAAACTGTCTGCAGCTTTCTCCTCATACGTTGATGTCATCTTTCTCGAAAACTTCTTCAATCCATTTCATAGGTCTATGAGTCAAGAAGCTTCTGCAGGTGACACCACACACAGCCATATGGACGGGGAAGGTACCACACCATAGACGCAGTCAAGATTCCCCCAGAAAGGGTCAAACCAGACAAACGACTCTTTAGAGAACTTTTCCTCAGCAAGACTTAACTTTTCCTCTGGGTGACAGATAACCTGAAAACCACCTCTCTCCTGGAAGTGACAGGAAGGGTAAAGAGAAACAAGATTGGGGTGAGGGCCGGAGTCTCCGAGCGGAGCCTCATTGGTGGGAAGGAGCCAGGTGTTGGCTCTGAGTGACGTGTTCGATGGCAGTGGCTGAGTGGCCAGGCTCGGAGCCTGCATTAGATGTGACAGCGAAGCAAAGCAGGAGGCACAGCTAATTCATCACGTCTCCTCACCTGAGGGGTGTGGGTGTCTCTGGGTGACCAGGGCCACCTTCCCTGGAGGCTTCCAGAACCAGCGAATCAAAGGGCACTGAGTCGTGAGCCTGGAAGGGACCCCAGAGCAGTCCCCTCAATTTGACAGTGGCCCGTGCCCCTGCGAAGCTCCCACATTCATACCTAATTACCCCACAATCCCAGCTGGGGTGTAGTGGGTTGAACTGACAAACAGGCCCTGTGGGAGTTCAGCTCATCTGGACACAGCAGAGGAAAGTGGGAGGAATCGCTCCGGCCAACACAAGGCCGGCTGTTCCACTACGTTAACCAAGACACCCCCAGAAAGACTCGCTGAATCCCTCCCTCCTCCCTGGGTCCTGTGAGTGCAAACTTATCTGGAAATAGGGTCTTTGCAGGTGTAATGGAGTCTAGATGAGGTCACTAAGGTGGGCCCTGATCCAGCAGGACCCGTGTCCTTTTAAGAAGAGGGAAATTGGGACGAAGAGACACACATGGGACGCCACGTGAAGACGGAAGCAGAGATTGGAGAGAGGCACCCACAAGCCAGGGAGCGCCGGGGCTCCGCAGCGCGAGAGGCGAGGAAGCTTCCTCCCCTAGAGGCGCCGGGGACAGCGGGCCCCACCAACGCCTTGATTTTGGATTCCTGGCCTCCAGAACTGAGAGACAGTACGTCTCTGCTGCTCCAGGCACCCAGTTTGTGGTACACTGTGGCATCAGCCCTAGGAAACTAACACAGGGCGTTGTTGTCCCCAGTTGTCAGAAAGGTAAACCGAGCCTCCGACAGGGAAATGTCTGGCTCGAGCTCACGCAGCCCTAAGAGGAGGAGCGGGCTGAGGACCCAAGGCGCTGGCGTCCCTCCCTCCTGGAGCTGCTCTGCAAGGGCCTGGAGGAGAACCTGCCCTTGCCAGAGTGCTGGTCTTCGTGAAGGATGGCTCTGTTTCCCGTCCCCAAGGCAAAGAGGGGTTTTAGGCCGGTGTTGAGGCTGACCCCTCACGGGCTACTGAGAGTGGACGGCAGCTCTGGGGGGGGTGGAGACGCCGCCCCTGTCCTCCCCCAGGACCACCCCAGGGAGGGGCCGGAACTGCCACACGTGTCCTGCTCAGTGTGTCCCCCGTCAGCCTACACCCCCAACTGCCACATTCAGGTCCCCTCCCCTGCCTGCCCAACAGGCGTCAGACCCCCACGTTCCCTTCCCCCCAAAATGTTTCCTGAGAGCGCCACGCACCAGGGAGGAGTGGGGGGAATAAGGTGACCTGCAGGGGTGGGGAGGAGTGAGGGGACCTGCAGGGGTGAGGGAAGAAGAGGGGCATGGGGGTGAGCAGTAAGGAGGGGACCGGCAGGGGTGAGGTGGGTAGCACAGGACTTCCGTACTAGGGGCCGCCACCCGAGACCCGTTGCGCGTATCTCACCCAAGGCGTTTATGAGCTGTCCTGACCGTGTGTCCCCACCTCCGGCCCTCGGTGCCCGCCTGCTGTCACAGGCAGCGACTTCCTCCCCACGAGGTCCTCCCTTGGGTCTGCCTTCCCCTCCCTGCCCCCTGCCCCAGCCGTGGCCCCACAGCCATCTGAGCACCGCCCATCTCCCTGGTCACAGGGGGCGGGCCCGGAGTGGCGCCCTGGCCCCGCTGGGCACCCAGGATTTGGAGTTAGACCTGCACGTGGACAGGGCTGGAACGTTTAAGCTCAGGGTGAGCTGCCTCGTGCCTGGACACAAGGAGGAACTGGGTCTGCAGAAAGACGGGGATGGGGAGAATGGGGAGAGAGAGAATCTCGCCATGCAAGGACCCCAGAGCTGCCCACTCCACGGCCCTCTCTTCTAGGGTCCAGCCGCAACCCTGCCCTTGGATTTGGCACGGCCACCCTGGGTCCTAAATGTTAGCCTGGCACAGAGGGAACTCCCCTGACTGTGACGGCCACCCCGTCTTTCCAGGCTTGTCTCATGCACTGCCTCCCCCGGACCCCGTCCTGACCTTCCACCCGGTGGGCTTCTCCATCCCTCTGACCCCAGCACCTCGAGCCTGCCCCACGACGCTCACGTCAGCTAATGGACGCAGGCCCACGTACCTCGCCATTCCCGCTGCAGCACGTCCTCCCGGGAAAGGGTTCTGTGCACTCGTTTATGCACCACGCCCCTGCCCCTGCCTACAGCAGGTGCTCAGCGAGGGCGCGTCGCGCCGAGAGTTGCCATACAGATGTCTCGTTTACTGAGCACCGTCCCCGCACCAGCCACCCGCATTCCACGCCTCCTTGTCTCTCTTGTTGGAGCACACACTCCTGAGTCTGGTGTCCTAGGTTCAAATCGCAGCTCAGCCACTGACAAGCTTGAGAAAGTTATCAGACCTCTCCATGCCTCTTGTTTGCCTGGTCTATGAAACAGAGACAGCAGTACCGCCTGCCTGCCGGCGTGCTGGAGGATTGGCTGAATCGTGACTAAGGGGGCTCCACTGCCCCTGGCACACAGTGATTGTCATATACGTGTCGCCTTCACCTGCTCCCCTGACACTGGTGATAGCCCCTCCCATTTGTGTGGGGACCCACTACCCTCCTCTTGGAGGCCCATTTTTACTTTGGCATGGCTGGTCCCACCTTTGGGTTTCAGGTGTGGGCACATGAACTGGCCTGGCCAGCGAGACTTATTCTGGGACTTTGTTGGAATCATTGGACAAGTAAAGTGCTCTTTTCTGCTGTAGCTGCTGGGGGCTTCCAGAAGGAGAAGGGTCGCCTAGAAGTGAAGCCCACTCAGAAGAAAGCAGAGCCAAGAGATGGGGTGGGATGAGTACATGATAACAGCATCTGAGCACCTGGATCCAGCCATACCTGAATTCCCTAGAGCTGCTCAGTTACATGAGCCTATAAATTCCGTTTTGTGGTTTAAGCCAATTTGAATTTCTGTCCCTAGTCACAGAAATGGACCTAATTAAAACCATTATTATCCCCACGTTTCCACACGACCTTGAAGTAACTTACCTGCCATCGTACACCAGTCAGCCACTGCCCAGGGACTGAAGCCCAGATCCGGCTGTCTCTAATGGTCCTGGGGAGAGCTTTAGGAGCTAGAGGCTGACAGAGGCAAAGTGACAGGACCTGCTAGGGTCAGGGTAAGAAGAGCTCAAGATGCAATTTGCAGAGTCTGAAATCACTCACCGAGGCAATCTAATTTGAGGTGGCCCATGCTGGAGACAATCTCCACAATTTCCTGGAATACTCACCACTCACCCTCCAGGGCCAATCTGACCGTGACAGTTCCGTTATCGGGCCTGGCAGGACGGCGATGCTGCTGTTCCCAACCGCTAGATCAATCAAGGAAGGTGGGGGAGAAGCAATTTCTCTCCTCTCACGTCCTGGGAGCAGCTGCTCAGCCGCCACCAGGGCTGTCTGGTGGGGAGTGGGGGTGTCCGGGAGGCCCACGGCTCAGATGGACCTTGGCAGGTAATCGTGCCCCGGAGCAGCAGGCGAGCGTGAAGAGCGCTCCCGGCGGGAGAAGCAGCGGCCTGGTCTCCGCCAGCTCCCCAGGACTCCGGCCTGGAAGTCGTTGGAACCAGTGCGGGTGTGGTGAGGCCTCCGGGTGCTGTGGGGTCCTCTCTCCGTGACACCCCAGGTCCCGCCACCAAAAGGCCCTTCCAGGCCAATCTGTGCTCACGGGTTGAGGGTTACAGTTCCCGATGAAGCAGATGCCTCTCCATCGGCACAGAGTGGAGGGCAGGGGTCAAATCTAAGTCCCCGTTGGGTCTCCGTGGCCTAGTGCGGTACTGGCACATTGCCGGGGCTTATTATACTTTATGTCCATGTATATATTGATCTGAGAGGCCTGAGAAATCATGCTCTTGCTTTACAGCCGGGAAGACTGAGTTTTACTGAGAATGTGCTGCTCTTTCATAGTCTGATCTTGGAGTAGCCACGGGTGAACTGGCTCAGGCCGATGTTCTCTGAGGCTTCTCTCACCCCTGAGCTGCTTTGGTGGCCGCGTGCCCAAGACACAGCGCGGGGCCTGGGCAGAGTCAGGGCAGGAAGCCAGGTCTTCCGGCCACGGACCACCTTCTCCCTCCACACCAGGCAGCACCTGTCTCTGACCTCAGAGAGCTCACGGTGCATCAAGAGTCACGTGCATCGAGGGTCAAGTGTGAGAGCCAGGACTTTTAGAGTGCAAGTGACAGGATCATGACGTAGGCAGACTGGGAACTCCATTGTCTTCTGTGACCCGGTCCCAGGGAAACCAGAATGAGGCACCAGAACACTCCAGGTTCTCATTCCTCTCTCGCCTCCACACTCGCTTCCTTCTTCGGAAGCAAACTGCGTCCCTTGCGTCACCTGTGTCTGGCCCCTTGCACAGCTGGAGCTCAGAGCCTCAGGGTCCCCTCCCTGGTGTCCCACCAGAGAGGAGGGAGCTCTCTTCGAGCTCTGATGTGGAAACTCGCAGGGAGGGACGGACCAGCCTGCCAGGGAGGGCGAATGGCAGCTCCAGCCAGGGTCACATGGACGGAGTTTGCAGGTCAGGGAGGGGAGGGCATTGCCCCAAAGGGCAGGCTGGGCGACAGAGCAGCAGGCACCCTCTGCAACGGTTGAGACAGTCCCAGGGGACACTTGGCAATGAGGCGTGCGTGTGGGACACAGCTGTGGGTGGAGGGAGGAGGCGGCTGGGGTAGGCGGGCACTCCCTTGTTGCAGGTCATGTTGTGACCCCCCTGCACAGGCCGTCCCTGTGGCGAGGGGGAGTCTGTGATGACGCCAGGGCGGGATGGGGCAGCCTGAAGTCCCTCTTGGCCTGGGACTGTCCCAGTTTCTGCCTGTTGCTGGTTGTGGTTAATAGCAGCGTCCCCTTGCTCTCTCAGATGTCCTGGCTTGGACAATAATTATAGGGCCACCTTAAGGTGGGGGTATTCTCTGAAGACAAGGTGAACTGACACTGCCCCGGGGCCTTGACACAGCTCCCCTCATCCAAGCCCCACACCCACCCTAAATGCATTGACACGTCTGTTCCTTCACCGCCCGCCCTGCTGCCCGGTGCCCTGCAGTGCCGTGTCCTTCGTCCTTTCTGCCTGTGCCGGGGGGACCACTCCTGCGCGCATTCTCCCAGTGCGGAATTCAGACTCGGAGGGCCTGGGTTCCTCTCTGGAGAGCAGACAGGGAGGGCAGCAGAGAGGGGAAGGCCTGGCTCCAAAGAGCTCAGACCATCCCCGCCCCTGCCTGCCAGGCCTCCTCGGGCCCAGCCCCGCCCGCAGAGTCAGGGTCTGGCCCAGGCACTGGCTGGTGAGGCCTGGCACAGCCCTGGAGGAAGGAGGGAGTGAGGAGGGACAGGCCAGGCTGTGGGAGGAGTCAGAGAATATTCCAGATTAAATGCTCACAAGCCTGTGCTTTGAAAATCAAACCTTCTCTCCCAGGTCCAGGCGGCCCCTCCCCCTAGGTGTGCTCTCTGCTCCCCCCCACCCCCCACCCCTGTGCAGGGCCAGCTGCTCTTCCTCTGTCCTGGGCCGGCCCACTGGGGAGCTGCTGCCAGAGCTGGTCAGGTCTTGGGGTCTTGGAGGCAGTGGGAAGGAGGAGGACAGAGGCCAGAGCCAGCAGGGAAGACCATGTGTGTGCATGTGTGTGCATGTGTGCATGGGTGTGTGCATGCGTGTGTGTGCATGTGTGTGTGCGTGTGTGCGTGTGCATGTGTGTGTGCATGTGTGCGTGCATGTGTGCGCGTGCGTGCGTGTGTGTGCGCGTGTGTGTGTGCGCGCATGTGTGTGAGACAGAGACAGACACGCACAGATCAGAGAAGCAGAGATTCCAAGAGAGACTCCGAGGGAGCAGGAGCGAATCAACAATAAGGAAAACAGAGGCAGAGAACAGACCAGAGCTAAAGCAGGCAGAGAAAGGAGGTGCCGGAAGCCTAGGAGGGGAGCACGGAAGTGACAGCTCCATGAGAGGAGAGGAGAGAGAGGCGGGGAGGGAGAGAGGAAGCAGGAAGCTCAGAGATGAGAGAGATGAACCACTCACAGAGACCAAGCAACCCCAGAGGGAGGCAGGGAGGGTCCTCAGGGATTGGGGAGAGACAGAGCCCCCTTGTTAGGGGAAGAGGGGCAGGGAGGTGGGGCAGGCGGCAGGGGTGCCAGTGGGACCCCCAGCCAGAGGGGGGAGGAAGCCGGGGCTGGGCAGCGAGGCCGGCACAGGATGGCTCTGCAGTGGCCGGCTGGGGACTGTGACTGCACCCAGCATGTGCCAGCCCCTGCCTGAGTGTGCTTTGATTGTGCGCCCGGTGTGCACGCATGCGTGCCTGCGTGAGGCGAGCCCACAGGTGCGCGTTGTGTGTGCATCTCTGCCCCCCGCTTTGCCGCTCCCAGGCCCCTGTGCTCCAGACCCCCTTTCTGCCCATCCTCACCTCCCTCTGGGGGTCAGGTGTGGTGGCCCTGAGCTGGCCCTGCCCCAAGAAGGGACCTCAGAGGCTGGCCTGGCCTGTCCCTGTCCTCTCCGCCGTGGGCGCCCTCACGCCCCAGTTTCCTCTGCTGGGGACAGGCTGATGCGTCTCACAGGGAGATGGAGGTGACAGATGAGGGGTGTCGAGGACCTGCTCCGGGCCCAGCCCTGAGGGGTGGTGTAGCTTTCCTGCCCTCTCTACCTGGAAACTGTCCTGGCCTGCAGCGGGCTCTGAGCCCGTGGGCTGTTGCCTGGACCTGCGACTCTTCCTTGGTATGTGGGGTGATCCCTGCCCTGCTCCCCAAGCTCAGGTAGGGGGATCAGTGGGCCGTGGGGCTCTAGAGGCCCTGAGTGCCTCCCCTGCCTCATGCAGAAACCAGGACGCCTCCAGTTGTCTGTTGCTGGTAAACACTGCGAAGTTCCATTCATGAAATCCACCTTTCCCGACGCCTGTTGCGACGCAGAGACTGGGTGAGGAATTCAGCGGGAGCCGGGCCTGTGGTCCCTGACAGCTCCTGGACCTGCTCCCAGGAGGCCGTGTCTGCCCTCAGAGCGGGAGTCCCATCCCAGACCTGCAGGTCACGGAGGGGCAGGGACAGTCCTGAGCTGCAGGGACCCACTGCCCAGGGAGGCACAGTGCAGCCACCTCAATATTCAACACACGCAGTGGACAGAGCGGGTAATCGTTCAGGCTTCTCAGAGCATGTCGTAGGTCCTATGGATGGAAAATCCAAACTCTAAAATAATTTAAAGAGGTTTATTCTGAGCCAAATTTGAGGACCATGGCCCAGAGCCACACCCAAGAATCCTTGAGCAAGTGGACTCGCTGTGGCTGGGTTGCAGTTTGGTTTTATACATTTTAGGGAGACAGGAGTTACAGGTAAAGTCATAAACCAATATATGGAAGGCGTACATTGGTTTGGCCCAAAAAGGCGGGACACCTCCCAGCAGGGCCTTACAAGTCATAGGTGGGTTTAGGGATTCTTTAGTTGACAATTGGCTGAAAGAGTTAGGCTCTGTCTAAAAGACCAGAAAGGAAATGCTTAAGTTACAACAAGGGTCTGAGCACTCGGGAGGTCCAGAGGGGAGGACCTCTTGAGTTAAGATAAGGGTCTTCTGTCTTTCAGGTGACCAGGTTGGGACGTAAACCACACTATACTGGGTTAACAAAACGTGTTCAGTGAGATTTTATCATTTGTAGGCGTGACTCATCAGGCCCCTTAGAAAGGAATTTGGGCAAAAGAAAAAGATCAGAGTTCAGTCCTCAGTGCACAAGGAAGATGTAGTGAATATATGAGTGAATGATGTTGCATGGCCCACTATCCTGTTCACAGATAGGATTTCATTCCCAGAATGACCCTGTGGACTGGGGAGGATGGCTGCTGCTATTTCTACTTTCTGCCTTAGGAAACAAAGGCATAGAGAGGTTAAGAGACCTGGCCAAGGACACACAGCAGCAGCTGGTACTCCTGATTCCTGGGGAGCACTGAGTCCACCTGTCCTTTGACAGACAGGGTGCTTTCCTCCACCCCTGCACCCTGGAGCCAACGGGACTTTGGTTATGCTGGGGCAGCCTTTCAGTCTCAACTCACCCCTTGGTTGATTGCACCCCCCACACTGTGCCCTGGGCTTCCTATTTTATACCTATCATCTCACCTAAATTTTACCGCAGCCTCATTTTATCAATTGTTCAGAGAGGTTAAGTGACTTGCCCAAGGTCGCACAGGGAGTGGGAAGGACAGGACTTGTGCTCTGATTTTCTGGCTCTGAGTCCAGCATTTTTCTCATTACACTGGACAAGGTGACCCAGGGTCCCGCTTGGGTCAGCAAGGTGTTCCCTTCCTAAATACCTGCTGCCAGCTCCCTGCTCGCCCCACACCGTGACTGGTTCTCCTTGGGAACTTGAGGCCCTCCAGTCTGAGGTTCCCAGGTTTCCCTGTTGCTATCGCAGCAAATACGGGGCGGAGGAGACAGCAGCCGCCATGGAGAGAGGGAGCGCCACGGGGCGGGGGGAGGCAACCGCAGGGAGAGAGAAGCAGGAGAGAAGGAAAGAGATCCGCCCGGGGGTGGGGGCGGAATAGAAACCAAAGAAAAGGGGACACGTGGAGGAGGATAAGGCAGCACGACACATAAACACACACGTGTGCACACGCGAACACACACAGATGAGAAAGACCTTCGGGAAAAGGTCTAAAAGTGAGGGCATGACAGAGGCCTGAGGGAGTGGCGAGTACACCCGCCCCAGACAGAGACGGGGAACAGGTGCGACCAGACAGATGGCCGGGAAAGTGGTGTCCAGGTGCCCTGAAAAGAACTGTGTCATAAACAAGAAGAAAAACGGGAAAGAAAGTGGAGTTCCGGCCTAGAAGGAGAGGAGGCACAGAGAGCGAGGCAGGAAAAGGTAGGGGGAGAGGGACACGCACACGCAGAGCCACGGGAGAGGCGGTGGAGGAAGCCGAGCCTGCCCTGCCCCACCTCCCCTGCCTGCCCTCCCCTCCGCTCCCCTCCTGACTCCTCAGCCTGGACCCTGAGCCCGAGGAGCAGTGAACTCCCCCAGCTCCAGCCGCCCCGGCGCACTCTGTGTTCCAGCCGCACGCCCTTAGCGACACGGGCATGTGGGCATCGCTGCACTGAGCACGGGTTTCTCCTCCCTCTGAGCTCTGAACCAGACGCCCTGATGGAAGGAGAGACCCGCCCAGTACCTGCTCGCCAGCCCAGGCCGGGAGCTGCTTGATCTACCTGCCGGTCCGGCTGGGGCTGGAGGAGGCTCAACCCACGGCCCCTCGACACACACCCGCGGGGTGCCCAGCAGGGAGCCCCCACGCGGGAGGCCAGCCCTGGGTTCGAATGTCCCTGACTGGCTGCGCGTCTGTGATGAGTCACCTCCACGGCGGCCACCTCTGTGAAATGAGATGACAGCTCCTGCGGCGGGGTGAGCAGAGCGCGAGGAGAGCGCGGACTCCTCTTCTGGGATTGAAGAAAAGGCAGCAGCAGCGGATGCCCAGTCCCGAGGGGAGGGCCCCACACCTCGTGCCCAGGAGGCCTGCCTGCCTGGCATTTTACAAGACAGGGGACTTTTGGAGGCGGGGACAGAGGCCAAAAGTGTATCAGACATCCCTATTACGCCGGTTCTCTCTGTGCCATTGTGGGCTGAGAAGGAGGTTGGAGAAAAGGGGATACCTGGAGGAGGATAAAGGCTAATTTAATTTTAATTTAATTTCCCAGGATGAACGAAGATAAGACAGCAACACAGGGGGTGAGCGCTGGGAGCACACAATTCACAGCCCGCCCAGAACGTCTCTGCTCGTGTCTTCCTCTGTCACTGAGGAAGGCTGGCTTCCCTGGCCGGGCAGTGGGCGTAGGAGGGAGCGCTCAGAGAATGTTCATTAACGATCTTTTCACCAAACAGCCCCCTGGGCTTGCAGTGGGGCACAGGTGGAGGGTGTTGGGGTCCATCACTAAATCCCAAGGCCATCCTGCCAGGCTGGATTGGAATGCCTGGGACGGGGGTTAGCTGTGACCACGGGGCACATGCGTCAGCGCACACAGGGGTGTGTGCCATCAGGGAAACACAAGTGCAACCTTGGTGCTGTGGGCCAGGCTTGCTGTCGCCCGGACACCTAGATGCACACGGGGGATGGGCATCAACTCATGCAGGGTGTGACTGCTTCCCTGCTTCCCGGCTGTGTGAGCTGGGGCGGCTCCTTACTTCTCTAAGCCTCAGTGACTTCGTCTGTGCAGTGGGAATAGTGACAGTGCCCACTTAGGGACGGTGCCTGAGGAGCCAGCTCAGCAGCCGGCCCGGGAAGGGCCCGTGATCTCGAGCTATGGTCAGCACTATTATCATGGCGACCACGTGGCTTCTCCTTCCCGGGTTCACGTGGGGAGGGGCCCGCTGGGCTGGTTCATTGTACTTCATGGGGAGTTGCATTTACGGCCACAGGGAGAGACCTTCCTGTCACACTCAAGGTACTATTCCATCTTCCTTTGTGGCTGGGACAATGAGGACTTGGGGCCTGTCGGGAGGGAGCGGGGAAGGTGGGCAGCCTCCCGCTCCTGCAGGCAGAGAATTTGGACTTTATGCAAAGCCAGAGACCTGCTTTGCTGGGACTGAAAGCCATTTGCAGCAACACGAAGGATGAGTGAGAGGGGGACAGCCAGGACCCCAGCAATGGCGGGTGGGAGGCAGGAGGCTGGGAAAGGAAGGGATGAAACAGGTCCCGGGAAGAGCAATTTAAATGCAAGCAAAGCAAAGGGGGAGCACATCTGCCAGGGACCCGGGTCTCCATGTGCGTGGAATGAGGGATCCACGATGCAGGTGCCTTGCCCGGCTGATGACGAAGGGGAAGCAAGTCCCCTACAGGTGCGAGACCCGGTGGGCGGGGCCTTCCAGGGTGGGTGCTGGGTTTTCAGTTCCTCTGTTGTGTAGTCTAAGGTGGGAACATTTGGAGCTTCCTGTGGGGCCTCGTGCTTGGGGCAGGGGGAGGGTTGGTGTGAAGACTCCAGGGGTCTAGGATGGAGTGGGGACAGAGCTGAGTCACAGTCAATGTGGAAGGAGGGCTATGGTGGGGAGAGCCAGCAGGTCTAAGGCACAGGAGCCCGGACCTTGGGCCCTGCCCCTACTGTTTGGGCTCCCTGACCACCCAGGGGTCCAGGCCAACCTGGACTGTGGAAAGGTAATGACACCCTCATCAAGAGCTCAGGGACTCAGAGAGAACGGGGGCCAGGAAGGCTGGAAATACCCAGCCCCGTAACCTCAGAGTCAGGGATGCCAAGGTCTGGGGTGGGGAGATGGGGGTGGCTGTGCCCCCCTCTCGCAACAGCCCAGAGGCAGGGACTCCCTTCAGACCAGGAAGAGACACCGCAGTGACAGTGACAGTGGGATGGCCCTGCAGGCACTGGGAAGCAGAGCCAGCCCAGGAGGGGGCTGGGCAGCAGCCCCAGAGAGTCAGTGGGCTGGGACAGGGGAAGGAGAGGGGCAGAGCGGGGGTGGCACTGTGCCCAGGGGCCACTCTCTGCAGCGAAGGGCTCCCGGGTGTGGAGTGAACGGAGGGAACTGGACCCTGCCCCATGCACACGGCTCTGTGACCCCGGCCAGTGACCTCACTGCTCTGAGCCGGGGACGGGGATAAGAATGCGCCCTCCAGGACCGCAGTGGGGAGTAAGATGACTTGAAATGCTGACATGCCCGGCCCAGCGCCTGACAGACGTGAGCCCTCCCTGACCACCCCCGCGAGGACACCCCAGCGGTCAGGAGTGGGGGCTCCACACTCACTCATGTGGAACTTGTATCCTGCCCCACTGCCTCCCACCTGTGTGACCCTGGCAAGTCCCTCCCCTTCCCTGAGCCTCAGCTTCCTCTTCTGCAAAAAGGGATCCTAATAGCGCCTCCCTCCGAGTTGCAGTGAGGACTCAGGAGGGAACCCTCAGAGAGTGCCTGGCACGGAGGCCTGGCTTGATCTAAGACAGCAGGTGTCGCCCCGAGCTGGGGGTCTGGTGGCCTTTTAGACAGTGACGCCGGGCCCCACGGAAGGTGGTTATCACCCCCACAACTACCCTTCACTCCGGGATCCATGCCAGGACCCCATGGGGACATGAGTCTTCTGTCGCTAGAACGGAACGCCGCAGGCTGGGTAACTGACAAGCAAGAGAAGTTTATCTGCCCACGGTTCTGCAGGCTGGAGTCCAAGGTCAAGGGGCTACGCCTGGTAAGGGCCCTCTGCTGTGTCACACACGGCGGGAGAGCACAGGAGAGAGGGCAAGATGGGGCCGAACGCGTTTTTACAACAAACCTACTCCCAAGATAGCGACATTCATCCATTGGTCACCTCTGGAAGGTCCCACTTCTCGATACTGTTGCGTTGGAGGTTAAGTTTGCAGCACGTGAGCTTTGGGGGACACACTCAAACCCTAGAAGGTCTACAGCTGTCCCTCCCTTGTCCCCTGCCATCCTGTTGTCCCTCTGTCGGGCTTTGACAGAGAAGGTCTGGCCTAGACTCAGGCTGCAGAAATAGATTCTCCATATGCATGAAAATTATCCATTTACCTTGAGATTCCCGCTGAAAATGCTCTCCCCTCCACCTGGCTAATGGGGCCGCCCGGCCAGCATCCTCTCCTTCTGCCTCTGAGAGCAAATGAGTTGTGCGAGGCCCGTCCTGACTCTCTGACAAGACGCAGCGCTTCCTCTTCAGTCACAGTATGTTAAAAGCAGAATTTCCTCTCTACTGGCTAATAACCTTTTTCTCTTTCTTTTCTTTTAAATGAGAGTATCTCTTGTTCAGTCTTGTGGAAGATCTGTTAAGGGAGATAAATCGAGAAAAGTCATGAACTTCTGAAAAGATATAGCTCTTTAAAAAGAATTCATTTGCAGCATGAAATCCACCCAGCGAAGGTGTAAACCGCGGGGTCGGTACAGCGTGGTGGAATTGTTTTCCTTTGCATTGAATTGCAGCTCTGTCACTAAGTGCCTGTTCCCGCTCCTGTTTCACACTGTGATCCTGTCACCCCTGCACAGCGGGCAGGTAAGCTCCCACCTGTGCCCTCTCACCTGGGCAGGTGGGAGGCTGAGGGAGGCCTCGGTTCTGGATGCTCCCCCCAGCTCCCCATCTGCTGGAGCCCAGGCCCCTTCTCTGGCCAACCTTGCCCTCAGAAGGGTGGCCAACCATTTCTAGTGGCTCAGACGGAGAACGTTCCTGGGATGAGGCACGTCTAGTGCTGAAAGTCCCAGGCAGCCAGGATGAATTGGTCACTCTGCTCCTTGGAGCTCCCGGCATCATCACCT
>CAUYPO010098617.1:0-12475 GCA_963574435.1 Cheirogaleus major | reverse complement strand
GCTTTTTTCTTTTAAACAATCATCTTTTGAAGAATGAGTGAGAGAACAAATTACTGCTGAACTGTTAATATTGGGAGTGCTTTGAAATTATAATTATAACTTGAATTATAACTAGGAGTGGAAGGGTTAAAATGTATGGCTAATTGTTTAGGCTTGTTGGACTTTTTGTTTCTTTGTTTAGGTTTTTCATCAGCTTAATGATGTGCAGATTATTGATAAACTCATATATTTAAGCCAAAAAAAAATAGAGGACAATATCACCTACCTCACGTGTTTTCTAGGCCTTTCACCAGTAATATTTTTTTAAAAAAACTCTTGAAGTTATTTCATAAATACTTGTGGGCTTTTCTTGGGTTTCTGTGAGGATCATGCTGAAGATTCTGTATCAATAGGATATACATTTCTGTTCATTTTGTTAATGCCAAGAGTCAATACTGGGAAAAATCAGGTTCTAGGCAAAGTCTGTAACCAAACTAAGCCAAAAGAGTTAGGTAATCATTTTGGCTTCCTTAGAAAAGTAAGAAGTGAAAATTTGCAAGTAGAGAAGTTGGAAGTCTTGCCTAATGGCTTTCTGATATGAGAGAAACAAGACCAAGTGTAGCCCTAGACTCTAGAAGCTTAACTAACCAAGCCAACCAACTGCTACATAACCCAGTTTAGGGCCTAACACGGTGCACTTTTGTCATTTTTCTCTGGTAAGAAGATAGGAAGGGAAGCGGTAGGAAATTAGGGTGGAGAAAGAACAAAACTGTGACAGCAGAGATCAAATTATTGAAGAAAGGAAAAAATAGAGGATAAGTCAGCGTCTGTCTTCCGGTGGAGTTGAGCTGCTCACCCACAGACCCTGTGTGCTGCCCCGCCTTTCAGATGGGGGTTGTAGCTTTCCCCCGGCCCTGCAGCTGTCCTGGGAAAAGCAAGACAATCCCTGAGCTTGGCCCTAGACACCTCCAACCCTGTGTGACATCCCTTCCATGAGCTGCCTAGAACCTCTTGTCTCCAGGGTGGAAGGAAGCAGGGACCTGTTAATACCATATGAAAATACCACTTCCTGTTCACACTTATCTCCTCCAGTGCTCTCCGGCACCCCCACCAGCCCTCCAGAAGGCGAAAGACCTGTCTTTTATGTTTCTGGATCACTGGCTCTAAGGACGTATTGGGTGAATTCACGTGGTTCAGTGACATCAGTAGTCATTCATCGCAACTCTCACTGAGGTTATTTTTTTAAAGTGCTTTTAATTGGAAAAAGCATATAGATTACGGTTGATTACAGAATCTGGTCTTATATAGGCCTTTTTCTTATGCATAAATGGCAAACAGTGAGGTCTCAAACCTAATTGCTTTTGGTAAATCTATGTATATGTATACTAAACAATTCAAGTTAAAATATTTCTATCTGGCCACGGTTGTGGTGGCTCGCGCCTGTAATCCTAGCACTCTGAGAGGCCGAGGTGGGAGGATTGCTTGAGCTCAGAAGTTCCAGATCAGCCTGAGCAAGAGCAAGATCCCATCTCTACTAAAAAAAAAAAAAAAAAAATATATATATATATATATATATTAGCTGGGTGTCGTGGTGCACACCTGTAGTCCCAACTATTTGGGAGGCTGAGGCAGGAGGATTGCTTGAGCCCAGGAGTTTGAGGTTGCTGTGAGCTAGACTGACATCACGGCACTCTAGCCCGGGCAACAGAGTGAGACTCTGTCTCAAAAAAAAAAAAAAAAAAATTCCTATTAGCCTACAACACTGATTAAAACTTCTTATTTTCTGCGTCTCACTAAAGTCTCACCCACTAGCCTACATTTAGTCTCTACAATGTAAAAGAGTAACCCCAAATCAAAAGAAAGTTGAGGGCAAATGTGGCTGAAGTCTATCCTTAGTAGCTTTATAAAGGATGAGCCCCTAACCAGTACTGATAACAACTATGAATGTGAAGGCGCCGCCACAGCCATTTATGGTGTTAAAAATGTCTAAAACTATTTTCCCATTTTTCACAAGAATCAAGGGACTTCTGCTGTTAGGACTATTTAAAGTATTTAAGTGAGGACTTCACACTTCGAAGAAAAACCCAGGCTGGAGATAGCTAAAATTATCCTTATAGCTAAAAATGAGCTCTGTGTTGGGAGTTAAAATTCATTTCAGTCTTAGTGAGAAAGGTGCAGGCGACTCGGCTGCAGTGGTTTCCAGTTCTTGGGTGCGATTCTCCGCTTACACGGGGCAGCTCCAGGGCAGCTGGCGTGCCCGGGGCACAGCTATGGCAACCAGGCGGGCTCAGCGGTGCCTCCTCCCAGGGTTAACTTACCTTCTCCCTCTGCGCACACAGGACAATTACAGCTCTGTTTCAAGTACAAACTGAAAAATTAACAGTCTCCAGAGTAATCAGGGAAATTACCAAGGCCACATGGCCCAGGGACTGAGAGCCTGGAGTGTTGGGGCAGGAGTTTCTTCTGCCTTTGCCGGATGTACTAATCTGTTCATTGTCTGGGGCACTCTTCACTCAGAGTTGAGTGTGGCCTCAGAGGTTATAAAGGATTATAAGATTTTTTCCTCCAGTACAAAATAAGATGCATGTGTTTTTTGGTTTCCCTATGGCCTTTTAATAACTAAGGGGTCTGGATTTCTTTAGGAGTATGGAAAGAAGTTATTATCCAAGACCACTTTCTAAACTGCCTGTGGATGATCTCTTCAGCTTGGTGTTTGTTATCTGCCCTGGGGAAACCGAGACTCAGAAAATGTATGGCCAGCTCAGAGATGAAGGGACTGGCTTTCTCCTTACCCTGAAAGGATGTTAAAAATAGCAGTGGAATTATAAAGAGGTATCTCAATCCTCCAGGAGAAAGAGGCTATACATAGATACAGTGTGGTTTAAACTTACATAGCAAGAGCGGACAGTGGCTCTTTCATTCCAGCAAGTGTCAGCCAGCTGCTTTGCGAATACAGAATTCACAGTTGGGGAGGGCGAGGAGATAGAGTCAACAAGAAAAAGAGAAAAATGAGGCAGAAGAAAAAAAATAAAAACCTAGAGAAACAGTTTTAATTTTTCCTTACTATTTTCAAAAAATACATCTAACTGGGGAAAAAACACAAAGATGCAAAGTAATTAGTCTCCCCACTTTCTCTTTTAAAGTAAAAGTAGCCTGTGTTTCCTTGCACAGATTTCTTCCTTGTCATATACGTGTTTGTTTTTTTTTGAGACAGAGTCTCACTTCTGTTGCCCGGGCTAGAGTGCCGTGGCGTCAGCCTAGCTCACAGCAACCTCAAACTCCTGGGCTCAAGCAATCCTTCTGCCTCAGCCTCCCTAGTAGCTGGGACTACAGGCATGCGCCACCATGCCCAGCTAATTTATATATATATATATTTTTTTTTTTTTAGTTAGCCAATTAATTTCTTTCTATTTATAGTAGAGATGGGGTCTAGCTCTTGCTCAGGCTGGTCTTGAACTCCTGACCTTGAGCAATCCACCCGCCTTGGCCTCCCAGAGTGCTAGGATTACAGGCGTGAGCCACCGCACCCGGCCTATACATTTACAAATCTGCTAGCTTTAGTGCAGGAAGCTTTGTGCTATCTATGTAAGAAGGCCAAGTACATTCAGCTCTGAAAAGGAGCCTCTGAAGCAATGGAAAGTGAAAACTAAGGAGTTGTATCCATTTGCATTTAAAATGTGATCTGTAATTCCTAACTCTGGTCACTATTATTATTTGCATTTATAACCTAGAAGCTGTTGCTTCCCCTAACAACCAGAAGTTCAAGGCCACCCACAAAGCTCCATCAAAAAAAGGGAAGTGACTGAGGGCCAGGAGTCGTGGCTCACGCCTATAATCCTAGCACCCTAGCACTTTGGGAGGCAGAAGTGGGAGGATCTCTTGAGGCCCTACGTTTGAAACCAGCCTGGGCAATGGCAAGACTCCATCTCTCCAACAACAACAAAAAAAATTAGCCAGGCATGGTAGCATGTGCCTGTAGTCCCACCTACTAGGAATCTTGAGGCAGGAGGATCACTTGAGACCAGGAGTTGGAGGTTGGAGACTGCAGTCACTACACCCCAGCCTGGGCAACAAAGTAAGACTGTCTCAAAAAAAAAAAAAAGTGAATTTAAAAAGTGAGGTGATTTGATTCTGAGAGTTCTTGGCAGCAGCTGTGGGAGAGCATGATTTCAAGAAATGCAGATGAATTGCTAAAAAGTACCAACTGTCTTTTCATAATTGAAAGCATATAGAATTACTTCTGGGAACTGGTTAAAATGGGAATATTTCCAGGCCCCACGTCAGAGATTGTGATTCAATTGATCTGCGGTTGGGCAGCACCCCAACATTTACATTTTTAGTTTCTTGTCTGGGTAATTTGCTTTTTTTTTTTTTTTTTTCCTCCTGCCTCAGCCTCCCAAGTAGCTGGGATTACAGGCTGAACTACTGCACCCAGTTGTAGCCTGGGTAATTTTGATGATGTATGTCAGCCATGGACCACACTTTGAGAAACACTGCATGCATTAAAATTTTGCAATCACTTACGTGTAGGGAAGGATATATTTAAATGGCTGGGTGAGAGGTTTTACATTTCTTGTTAAAACATGTGGGGTAGTGGCAAAAGGCGTTAGAATCTGTCAGATCTGGATCAAAACTTGCCTCCATTTTTTTACTGGCTGCAGATCTATAGAAAGTTAGTTAATGTCTCTGAATCTTTGTTTACTCCTTGGCAAACTGGAGACAACAATGTCTGCCACATAGTCAACCACTCTTGTGAGGATTAAATGAGACAGCATTTGTAAAGCACCTGGGATACAGTAAAGACATGTTAATTCACCCCTTAACAAAAGTTTATCTCTTTATAAGTGGTTTACTGGAAAAAGTTGATTACTATTGTAAATGACTTTTACTCTTTTCCTTTTCTTAGATTTTTCTTTCATTTCTTTTAAGATCAGATATCAAAAGAGAAGTCTCTATTCTCTTTTGATGGGAGGGGATACTTGGGTTTTATATTTAAGACATTAGAAAGTCTCTTACTTTTATTACTTCCCTTATAATGCCTCAGTTGTTTGAAAATGTAAATAATGTAATTTTTAATAATTTGTATTTTGCAGGTGAACTTGAAGAAGAGTTATTGCACCAACAGTGTAAATAAAATTGAAATTAAAATTGATTCCCATGTGAAAACAAATATTGATTATATAGATTTACACATAGGAGAGTTAGCTTCTTGGTAACCTACCAGCGTTTTTACTTCTAACAGTAAAAGATTGATAGGATGTCTTGGGGCTTACAAAAGACACTGTTGGTGAAGGGAGTTGCACCCACCCCCTACCAAGGATGTGATAAATAGTCAAGATATCATAAAAAAGATTTTTTCCAAATATTTTGGAATAATTTAAGTTTACAGAAAATTTGCAACGATACTGCAAAGGGTTCCCATTATACATTCACAGAGTAGATTTATTTTAAAAAATAACTTTAAGTATTTTGTTATATATAAACATTAATCACAACATGCTGGTAACAATCTTGATGACTTGTTTGTTTTGCTGGCCAGCCTACACAAGATTCCTCCTTGCTTTTTTATCATTTCCTAACCTCATTGTTTCTCTGGACAAAGCTCTTCAGGGGATGATAATGCTTTCTCCACCCTTCATTCTAAGTCCTAGGAGTTTTGACATCTTGTACTGGGTTGAATACCCTGGTGGCAGCCTGGCCTTGACTTATTCATAACATTATCAGTGCTCACCAGCAGGAACCTCAATTAAATGAGCTATCACTCAAAAAATCTAAACAGGAGACATTCTAGTTTCTTCCTAGTCTCCCTGAAACAAACCTTGAATGTTTGACTCTTTGTCATGTCTTCTGGGAACTGATTTAAATGAGCTCTGCAAACATCATAGGCACGGAATCACCTGTATGTCTACTGTCCTTAATAGATTCTAGCTCTGTAGCTTTACTTAACAAATATATTTAGATTTAAGTTCAAAATTTTTCAATTTGAATTAAATTTAGATTAATATTATAAATTTTAGTTTAAATGTTTTTCCTTCACAGCACTTAGTCCCATGCAAAATGTGTCCTTGTTGATCACGCTGTCTGGTCTGAGCTTCTTTACATCAGCATGGCCTTTTTGCCTAAGCACATTATTCTTTTGTTTGTTTGTTTTGTTTTTTATATAGAGATGAGGTCTTGCTCTTGCTCAGGCTGGTCTCAAACTCCTGACTTCAAGCAATCCTCTCTCCTCAGCCTCCCAGCGTGCTAGGATTAAAGGCATGAGCCACTTAGCCTGGCCGTATTATTCTTATTATACTGATTTTAACAATAACCATTATTAGAAATCATTGAATTGGGAAGTAAACAAGTTATCTTCTCCATGTTAACTCTTCCTTAATCGAGGAGAGTGGACTAGATAATCTGAGTGGAGGAGGGGAAAAAGAATTTGTTTTGGAGCCAGGCAGTCACTTATGAATTGCTACCTTGAGCAAGTTTGTTAATTTCTCAAATCCTCAGTTTTCTCATCTGTGAAATGGTTATAATATCCATCTCACTTAATAGTCATAAAGACTAAATGACATAATATATAATACAGTGATTTGCTGCAAACAGGAGTTCTCAACTTTATTAGTGAATACATTATGGTTTCTTGCACATTCATCTTGTGTTTCCCACTGAAAAGCAAGCTCCTCAAAGGTACTTTTGTATCCCCTGGGAACCTATCACTGCTCTGAACAGGGAGTGAACTCCAACTGACTGTATTACTACCTTATTGTTCTCCAAATTAACTGATTTGAATTTTAATGAAAGCTACTCAAGAGCTGATATTGACTCACCACACCTCTCACAGTTGCAAGGTAAGTCATGCAAACTGAGTAATGTTTCAGCTTCAGAAACAAATAAACAAACAACTCCAAAAAAACCGGTAGCTATTTAATATTTAATGAGGCTCTTACAAAAATACTCTTCCTGGACTGGAAAAGTTTGACACTGATGAAGGTAAAGTTAGGTGATTAAGCAAGACAAAGTGTGAATGGATTTTGGAGAGTACAGAGGATGAGATCATGCCTAATTGTGTGATCAGCAGTATGTGTAGCTTCAAAAAGAGCTCTTGGAAAAGAATAATTAGCAAGGCTGTTAGTAAAGGTGCAATTTGGAGTTCTATCTTAGAGAATAATAACTTAGCCTGAGCAAGATCTTGGGGTTTTTTTTGTTTTTCTTTCTTCTTTTCTTTTCTTTTTTTTTAAAGGCTGGTCAAGTGAAACAGTGAGAGTAGAAAGATCTTGTTTTTGATAAGTACTTTCACTCTCCAAACATAAATGGAACTTGCCACTGGAAAGAAATGTTACAATGTTTTAAAAGCTATAAAACTCTGTGGGCCTAAAATAAGCTCTGAAGACCTCAATGCAAAAAATGTATTAGTAAAGAGCAGAGGTAGTAAAACCACTATGGCCCATTGGGCAAATCTAGCCTGTCGCCTGTTTTTATTGGGCCTGAGAGCTAAGAAAGGTTTTAACATATTTAAATAATTGAAAATAAATTTAAGGAAAAAAATTTCATGACTTTTGAAAATTATAATTTCAGTGTTCTTAAATAACTTATTTTGGAATACAGCCACACCCATCATTTACGTATTGTGTATGGAACTACCATGCCAGAGTTGAGTAATTGCGACAGACATCATATGCCCAGCAAAGCCTAAAATATTTACAGTCTTGTCCTTTACAGAAAGTTTGCCAACTCCTGGTACAGATCACAATAGAGGCTTAAATTGAGCTCAATATATGATTTAAAGTAAAATACACTGTTCTTACTGTGTCATCGATATTTTCTATTGAATTTCATTGAATCAAGAAGAATTCTATATAATATATTGTCTTTATGTTACTTGGTATTATAGTTAAGCTGTTTACATTTTTATGTGATTGGCTCACCTATCCTGCAGCCTGCAATATAATACATATCTCATGTAGTCATATCCCCAGCACTTAAATCAGAACGTGGTGTATAAAAGGCTTGTTAAATGTCAGATTTACCCCTAATGACAAAGTGCATAAAAATGCCTTCCTGAACAGCTTCAATAAATTATCTTTCAAGAATCTAGTGTTTAAAATGCTCTCTCTGGACCAGGTGTGGTGGCTCATACCTGTAATCCCAGCACTTTGGGAGGTGGAGGAGGGAGGATTGCTTGAGGCCGAGAGTTTGAGACCAGCCTGAGCAAGAGCAAGACCCTCATCTCTACTAAAAATAGAAAAAATTAGCCTAGCATGGTGACGCGTACCTGTAATCCCGGCTACTCAGGAGGCTGAGGCTGGAGGATCGCTGGAGTCTGAGGCTGCTGTGAGCTAGGCTGACTCCATGGCACTCTAGCCTGGAGGACAGATGGAGACTCTGGGAAAAAAAAAAAAAAGTTCTCTCTAGTAGAGAAGAGGTTGCCACAAAGTAGGAGGAGCCAAGTAGGGAGAGCTGTTATTTAATGAGTACAGAGTTTTTGTTGTTGTTGTTGTTGTTGTTGTTGTTTTTTGAGACACAGTCTCACTCTGTTGCCCGGGCTAGAGTGCCATGGCATCAGCCTAGCTCACAGCAACCTCAAACTCCTGGGCTCAAGCGATCCTTCTGCCTCAGCCTCCCTAGTAGCTGGGACTACAGGCATGTGCCACCAGGCCCGGCTAATTTTTTCTATATATTTTTAGCTGTCCAAGTAATTTCTTTCTATTTTTGGTAGAGACGGGGCCTCGCTCTTGCTCAGGCTGGTCTCGAACTCCTGAGCTCAAACGATCCACCCGCCTCGGCCTCCCAGAGTGCTAGGATTACAGGCGTGAGCCACCACGCCCAGCCAGTACAGAGTTTTTGCTGGGGATGAAGAAAAAGTTTTAGATATAGGTAGTGGTAACGATCACACACATTGTGAATGTATGTAATGTTACTGATTTGTATACCTGTGAATGGTTTAATGATAAACATTATGTTATGTGTATTTTATCTCAATGAACATTGCCACTCCCAGGGGGTGGAGGGGGAAAGCTCTGTCTGGGCTATTTCAAAAGTTTGATTATTTTCTCCAAGGAATGTACTTGACCCTGTGCTTTGTGTACAGTACAGAAGGGAGAAAAGATATTTGACCTTTTCAAGCTCATTCTTTATGGTCATTTTAATTCTATCTTGAGGTAGTAATCAATTTAATTTTCAAACTCAGGTTTCACAACCACAAACCACAAGACAAAACAATATGTACCAGGATAAAAAAACAAAACAAAACCAAAAAAAAACCCCCACACAATAAATAAATCAGAAACTTGGAGAAGTGGGGTTAGTGGTGAGAAGAATATGAATGCCATTTTCCTCTTTCATCTGGATTCTAAGAAATTCTTTTCAACCCTTGTTTATTAGAAAGAGGCTGTTTCAGCTTTTGAGGCTGAAAACTGGTAATGTGATTTCAAGCAATATAATCCTTATTTAAAATGTCACTAAAATAGGCCGGGCGCAGTGGCTCACGCCTGTAATCCTAGTACTCTGGGAGGCCGAGGCGGGTGGATCGCTTAAGGTCAGGAGTTCGAAACCAGCCTGAGCAAGAATGAGATTCTGTCTCTACTAAAAATAGAAAAAAATTATCTGGACAACTAAAAATATATTTAAAAAATTAGCCAGGCATAGTGGCACATGCCTGTAATCCCAGCTACTAGGGAGGCTGAGGCAGGAGGATCGCTTGAGTCCAGGAATTTGAGGTTGCTGTGAGCTAGGCTGATGCCACAGCACTCTAGCCCAGGCAACAGAGTGAGGCTCTGTCTCAAAAAAAAAAATTAAATTAAATTAAATGTCACTAAAATATAACCGGAGGCCCACTGGGTTAAATTACATACCTATATGTGAGTAGTATGCATTTTGTGCACATATAAACACATGGTAACTTAATGACCTGAAGGGCTTTTGCAAAAGAATTTGATATTTTAACAGTATCATGCCAAAGGACTTGCAATGATTTGGGAAGAGGGATGAGTAGTTGAGACAATTTCATTTTTTAGAAATAAACTTACTGAGGTATAAGCTACATAACATAAACTTCACTCATTTCTAAGTGTATATTTCAATGATTTTTAGTAAATGTACCAAATTTCGCACTCATTACCACAATCCAATTTTAGAATATTTCAATCAGAGACAATTTCATTTTACTAACTTACAAAGGTTGTCCCTCAAGTAGACTTAGTGCTGGGAAAGCACAACCTAGAGGAAAAAACTGGGCTCTGGAATTCAGACTCTGGTTGAAGATTCTCCTTGGTCTCTTACCAGCCATGCGTTGTAGGATCATCATTTTACCTCTTAGGACTTCTCTGTTCCTCGCCTTGAAAAAGAGAATGATCCCTCCTACCAAATGGGGTATTCTGGGGATCAAGTGAGAAAATGGATGAAAGAAGCTCTTTTCTTTTCTTTTTTTTTTTTGAGACAGAGTCTCACTCTGTTGCCCTGGCTAGAGTGCGGTGGCGTCAGCCTAGCTCACAGCAACCTCAAACTCCTGGGCTCAAGCGATCCTCCTGCCTCAGCCTCCCGAGTAGCTGGGACTACAAGCATGCGCCACCATGCCCAACTAATTTTTTCTATATATTTTTAGTTGGTCAATTAATTTCTTTCTATTTTTAGTAGAGACGGGTCTCACTCTTGCTCAGGCTGGTCTCGAACTCCTGACCTTGAGCGATCCTCCCGTCTCAGCCTCCCAGAGAGCTAGGATTATAGGCGTGAGCCACCACGCCCAGCCCGAAAGAAGCTCTTTTCATACAAATGTTGTGGCCTAGATGTTAATGTTGTATAATTCTATGTGGAAACTAATATTTCATTCATTTATCCATCTTTCAAAAAATAATTAGGTTACACCTAATGGGTGCAGTGCACACCATCTGGGGAATAGACACGCTTGAAGCTCTGGCTCCAGTGGGGCAAAGGTAATATATGTAACTTAAATATTTGTAACCCTGTAATATGCTGAAATAAAATAATAATAATAATTAGGGCCTACTATGCCTCATAGCACACAAAAAGAACCATAAATAAAATTGGCCTGGCCCCTGCCCTTGTCGATCTTACAATCGAAAGGGACACAGGAAAGGAAACTATTTCAAGGCATAAAGTGATAGTTTAGTAATAGTCAATTAAATAGGCCCTATAAATAGTATTCCAAATACACAAGTCAATGAGTTGTCAAACAATTTCAGACTTTCCTTTTAATCCATTTACCCATCTACAAGAAGAAATAAGTATGAATCTTGTTCATACTTTCAGTGATGAAAGTCATCGTTATCACTACTGAGAACTATACTTTTTACCTTTGCCCAGGGCTCTTTTTTTTTTTTTTTTGGAGACAGGGTCTCACTCTGTCACCCAGGCTGGAGTGTGGTGGAGTGATCACAGCTCACTGCAGCCTCAAATTCCTGGGGTCAAGTGATCCTCCCACCTCAGGCTCCTGAGTAGCTGGGACTACAGGCACAGGCCACCACTCCCAGCTAATTTTTTTTAAATTTTTTGTAGAGATGGGGGTCTCACTATGATGCCCAGGCTGGTCTCGAACTCCTGGGTTCAAGTGATCCTCCTTCCTTGGCCTCCCAAGTAGGGACTACAGACAAGAGCCATCCTGCCTAGCTCAAAATATATTTTTTTAAAAATCTCTAATATCCCTTAACTGAATTACTTATTTTTTAAAGTCCAATTAGCATGGCCACATCACCAATCAAATGTGACACATGTAGTTGTGAGAACTCTAGCATAATCCATCAGGGAGTCCAAATGTGTAAACTCATATCATAGGAAGTAGGACCTTCCTGGGCCTGCTAGTCAAGGCTGGGCAAGAGACTCAAGGACAGAGGCATTCATAAAAAAGAAAACTCTTCTGCAACAAGCAAGCCTGACTCTAAAACAGCCACCTATACAACCACTTATGGAATATCTGGTGTAAAAGAAGCCCAGGGTCTATGAGAATGGTGAGAACTTTTGCCTATTCTCTGTGCAGCTCATCTTCTCGGGTCTCAGGATGATCACCTGTGTTCATTGGCTTCTAACATTACAGCAGCTTTCTGTAATTAAATCAGTGTTTAGATTTGTGCATTGTCCTGTGTTTTCATTTGCTCTTACTGAAATCTCCAAATAATAATAACACAGGATCACTTATAAATTCCTCCAAAATGACAATCTAGGAATAGCCATAACCCAGAACAAAGCAATCACATTTATGTTGAAATCAATTGATTCATTGAAGATATTTGCATTTCAATAATCCAAATAATCCAGGCTTTATATAGTATTATCACAAGCCTCTGTTTTGATTCCCTACCAACCAGCCATGCATCCTATCTGATTAATTTCTTTCCCCTTAACTTCTTTTTGTTTGTTTTTTTTTTTTGAGACAGAGTCTCACTCTGTTGCCCTGGCTAGAGTGCCGTGGCGTCAGCCTAGCTCACAGCAACCTCAAACTCTTGGGCTCAGGCGATTCTCCTGCCTCAGCCTCCTGAGTAGCTGGGACTACAGGCAT
>CAUYPO010098616.1:0-48857 GCA_963574435.1 Cheirogaleus major | reverse complement strand
ACTTATTTTATACTTACTAACAAAAAGAAACCCATAACCTGTTATCATCAGAGCAATGATATCACCATATATCATGTAGCTACTGAAAAACTCCACTATACACTCATGAGGGAATGAGAATGAGGAAGACAAATAACTCCTTAGTATTTGCTTTTTAAGAACCTGTTTGAGAATGTTTGCTCTAAAATATTGTGATTTCCTTAAAAATTATCAAATCAAAATAATGAACTACAATTTATTATACTAGGATTCTTAAAATTAGTTTTCGTTGATCTGAAAAAGTATATTTGCCTTGTGGAGATTGTGGGTAATGAGTTTGAATCCCCATCCTGCCACATAGTGGTTGAATGGCCTTGAACAAGCTATTTAAGCTTCCTGGGCCTCAGAGTCATCACCTGTAAAGTAAAGATGATATGAATATACCTACCCCTTGGGGTAGTTGAGATGAACAAATAACTTAATACATAATATTAATCAGGGTTCCCCAGAGAAACAGCACTAATAGGAGCTATTAATATATATGTACACACACATGCATATGATGAATTTTAAGGAATTGGCTCAATTATGGAGGCTAGCAAGTCCAAAATCTGCAGGCTGGGCCAGAAGGCTGGAGACCCAGGGAACAACCAATGTTGTAGTTTAAGTCTATAGGCCATCTGCTAGCTGAATTCTCTTTTGCTCCAGAGAAGGTTAATGTTTTGTTCTATCAAGGCCTTCAACTGATTGGATAATTATGGAGGGCAATCTGCTTTACTCAAAGTCCACCAATTTAAATGTTAATCTCATCCAAAAGCATTCTCACAGGAACAACCAGAATAATGCTGGATCACATATATGGGCACCATGACTCAGCCAAGTTGACACATAATATTAACCATGTAAAACACTTTGCATGGTGTCTGGCATATACAAACTCTCAACAAATGTTACATATTGTTAACATTGCTTTGAGTGTATTATTTGTTTTTAGGTATTTTTGTATGATAAATCAAGTAATACAAAAAGTGCATTTTTATTTTTGTAAAGAAAAAACTCATACAACCCAAATGAGAATGTATACACACACACACACAACACACACACATATAAGTAATAAAGGTTAACTTGGCTTCCCATACTTAAAAATACTTCATATTTCTTTGTCACTTTATAAGACGATTCAGACAAATCAATGGAAGAAAATATGTAACCCAGAAACAAATCTTAATATACATAGTGATATATGGAGGGGCCAGTCGTGCAATGGATAACACGTCTGACTACATAGTGATATATGGTAAAAATTGGTGTCTCAATGTGGAAGGTAAGTCAATTATTTTGTACACAGTGTTTAAAAAGTTGTTGGATTATTTGTTTTTAAAAATTACTTTGTATAATCACTTTAACCACAAAATAAATTCCAATTAGATGTGAGTGAAATGCTAAAACACCTAAAAATGCAAAAGATAATCTATAGATTCATCTATAGAAATCTATAGATAAATATTTAGCTTATCTTTAGGTAGGATTCCTTAGCTTAGAAATCATTGGAGATATTATAAAATATCTACATATTTATTACATTAAAATTACCAATGTTACAGATAATTCATTGAGAAAGAATACCCACACATATCTAACATACAGTGGTTAAGTTATTATATTCAAAATATGACAAGCTTGTATAAATTGATAAGAGCAATCTAAGACTCCAGTGGAAAAAATGGCAATGGCAACCTACTGGTCTGTCAGCTTTCTTTGAGTCACAAGAGTAAAAGAAGTACAGGGTCCTTATGGTAATGAAAATTTATGTAATATTCATGGGAATGAGGAGTTAGAGGGGAAATAATCCCTCAAGTAACAGTCATCTGGGATCCCACTGTCACCTGAACTGAGATAAAGTGTTGGCTTCCAAGACAATTATGAAAATTGTCCTGTTTAGAAAGAAAATCTTTTTGTTTACCCTTCATTTGTATTTCATAAAAACTGAACTTAATTAGATTGTTTGGTAACATTAGATGAGTTGAAAAAGTTGAATTACGGGATATATTTTGGGTAGATTTGTAACACCAACAAATGAAAAGTGGATGTTTTCTAGACTTTCTTTTGTTTTAACTGATACGCAATGGCTTGTTTAATTTATTTCAGCCCTAATCTTCCCTCCTTCTGCTTTTTGTGAGATGTTGTGGTCTTGCCAACTGCAGTTTTTCTCAGATGTGGGGGTGGAAAAAGTGAGATACCTTTCCTCTCCATCATAAGGGTCCTGGCCAACACTCCTGTAACAAAAGACAGGTCAATAAGAGCATAACAAATTTACTTAATGAAAGTTTTATGTGACACATGAGCCTTCAGAAATAAGGACCCAATGACTCAGGGAAAACTGTCTATTTTTATGCTTACATTCAAAGAAGAATGGACAGTTGTGTAGAAATGTGATAATAGACTTAGGGAGAAACCCAGAAAGTCTGTGTAGATTCTTCTTGGCATCTCTGTGTTCACTCGTTCCACCCGGCTATAGGGCAGGACCTGTTCTGGAATGAGGGTCTTATGACCTACTTTCAGACAATGTAGGTCAGAGAACTTCTTTATGGCCATCTCCTACAAAAAAGGTGGGGGAAGGTTAGAGTACATTTCTAGTTTCTATGACCCACCTTGGGGAAGAGGAATTCTGGTTTTTATGGCCTGCCTTGGGAGAGAAAGGAGAGCAGGAGAAAGAAGGCAGAGATCAGAGATTTTGCTTCTGAGGCCCTTCCAATGACCTTCAGTGCAAAGTACTCAGCGTGCAATAGTGTCCTACACTGGTGTGTAGTTTTCTGAGCTCCAACACAGAATTGTGACCAGACGATTGGTGAGGACTCAGTGTCTATGTCCATGCCTCTCCCAAGTGCACCACATGCCCATGTCTCCACACCACATGTATGAACAATTGCCTTGAAGGATTAGTCAGTACTTTCTGAAAGGTGTCTGAAAAGGGAGCTTCCCCTTTAAATTCCTGGTGCTTCCTTTTCCCTACCATTTCCACAAGAGGCGTTGTGCATGTCAACCCTTTCCCTGATTGTCCCAAACTAGAATAAAAGGTCTGTTTTGCCTCAGCTTAGGGTGCTGGGCAAAAGACCCTGATCCTGACGGTCACATCGCAGTCTTCTGTGAGGTCCAGTGGAGAAAATACTCGCTGGGAGTCAGGAAATAGGAGATCTGCTCCTTGTCCAGTCTTGAGGGCAGGTGGCAGAACCAGCCCTGCTGTAGTTCAAGTGGAGCTTTTATGTCTGCAGTTTTCAGTGCTCCTTAAAAAAGCATGGGCTTTGTATTCATGTATCTTTTGGTCTGAATCTCTAGCACTTGCGAGCTTCAACGATTAGATTTACCTCCTTGAATATCAATGTTCTCCTTTATAAAATGGAGAAACTACCTACATCATTCCACTTAGGATTATATGAAATAATATATGTCACATTGTGTTCTATACACATAGCACATCTTTGGTGTATAATAATCCAATGAATGAACTCTCCCTACCCGGAGCTTATCTCACGATCTTGTTTCCTAACAAACCCACTTTAATTAATTTTCAGAGTAAAAAAATCATATCAACTTGTGCATTTTTGGCTAACAAGGCATAATAAATGTTCCCTCCCAAGCATATTGGTGTTTTAATAAGAAATTATGCTATAATGGTCATACTTAAGACAGGGAGGAGAAGCTGATAGGGATTGGGTCTGGTAGGGCTGGAGAGACTATGCAGAATACTTTGCTTTATCGCAGTTTTTATTTAAGGCTTCTGAAACTTAAATTGTCGATATTTTGAAACAGGTGGGCTCCCAAAATCATTGTCAATCACACCTCAATGTGGTTTAGCTTTTCAGATCCCTTTTTAGAAGGAAAATTTTAACATGTGTGTGTCGAGGGAAAGAGGATGCAGTTCGTGTAACCTGGATATTAAAGAGTAAAGAGAGAAAGAAAAAATACGGAATATGGAATAAAACCTTCATGTAATTCACACCCAGGATTATAAGGATAAAATAAAATTACTGGTATAAATAAGTGCTTTTCGTGAAATGGTTAAAAACGTTAATGTATTTTATTTTCATTTCTTATTCTTTATTTTGAATTTCTGTACTCAAAAGCATGTTTTAAATACCCTTGATCATCATTATGATCCCACACTTACTGTAAATTCCCATAGAAAGTCACACTTCTTCTTCTTGTTGAACTATTGCTGTACAAACCATAGTGTTTTCCTAAGATTTCACCATTTAAAGTTCCATTGCCGTATTTGTGGTAAACTCTATTGTGTACAGTAATACATGATAACAACAATGCACAGTGCCTAAAAGCTCTACTGACTAGAAATTCTGTGGTCAGTAACAGGAAATTATATAACATTAGTTGCCAATATGCTGTTGAGGGAAAAGTCTTCACATTTCTCCAGCCCACCCTGTGCCCCTGTCGCTTGCCACTAATGGTGGGTTTTGCAAATAAGTTGGGGGTAAGTGGACCCTGGAGTACTATTCTCTGTTCCCCAAAATCATACCCAACCCTTCCACTTGGTAATTTCAACTCAGTGGTGGGCAAATTTTGGTGTATTTAACTCCCACACAACTTTCCTTTGTCCATTCTATCAGAAACTATGTATATCTAATCCTATCAATCTGGCCACTTTCATTATTTCTTTATTCAAATAAAACATTTTTTAAAAGAATAGTTTGACCGAAAATACAGGTCATCTTGGACTTTCCCATCACGTATGTTCAGTTGATGGTGGTTTGTCTTTTTGTTCTTTGGTGTTTTGTGTTATTTTGTTTTGGTTTGGTTTGCTTTGCTTTGGTTTTTTTACTTTTTTGAGCATTTACTATTTAAATAAAAAGTGATGGCAGTGATGTTTACTATTTCCATATCCTTTTGAGCTTTTCCTTTAACATTCACTTCTCTTTCACAAATAATTTGCTTTCAGGTCAGATCTCTGCTAATCGTCGGTGTGGAGGGGATGCGCCCCTCCATCAGCCAGTGTTGGCCCGTGCGTGCCCGGCCCGTGTCTGCAGTGCTGCCTGTGATTATGGCTCTTTCTGGCAGCTCGGTGGCCCATGGGATTATGGGGCAGAAAGCAGAAAAGGAATTTTGAATTACAGGGGGAAATGATGCTTAAAAAAGGCAACAGTCTACTGATGTCTTTTTTTTTTCACTGTAAGATATTTTCATACAGTTTTTTCTTCATTTCAGTCAAGTATGGTTGGTTTCACTTCTTAAGGAACTGTATTTAACTATATAATGTGTTTTGGTGAAATAATCCAAGAAGATGCTACTGGAAAAATATTATATATTTTTATATATTATATAAGTATTGTACATCTTTCTTCATGGAACATGTGACAGAATAGATATTTAGGATGTTAACTTAAAATATTTTTAAATGTAAAGAATCATATAGTTTGCTTAGTTAAGATGTATTAAGCATATAGTATTATACCTTTTGTTCATATTAATCAGTCATTTAAATTCATTTTTTGTGCTCTTCGGGGCAGTTAGTCTCTTTATGTGTTTGACTCAGTGCTTTAAAAAAGTTAATAGTGATTAAATAATTATATCTTTTTTATCATATTTGATTTTTTAAAAACTGCTAATAATTTATCTTATTTTATATAGTACTAAAATAATTATTGGATTTAATATTTCCAGCAATAAAAAATATCTTAAAACAGAAATTCTCTTTTTCTCATTTAATTCTTCTCTTCTCTCAGTTAATTCTTTATTACCTTCCTTTTTCTTAAACATGGAGTTTTATCAGTAGCGATGCATATCCTTGTGTTTCTTGCCCTACAGGCTTGGTCCAGTCAGACTCACACACCTGAGATGAACCCCAGGCTCTTGGCAGCTCTGGAATTATTCAGGAATGGAGACTTATAAGTCAGCAATTACAGCAGGTGCTGGAGTCCAGCAAGGCATGTGGCATTCATCCTGGGCAATAGGTGATATATTTTCCATTCACTCTTTCCCCTTGCCCCAGTCAGTTTCTCTCAAAATAGATAACATGTTTTATTCCACCAAGCGTACATATTACCTTTTCTTTCCTAGCCATTTTAATGGAAATAGGCAGAGAATAAGCCATAACTTAAACAAGAAGTCATAGCTGCTAATTGTAATACATCACTGATTGTGTAGTTTTATAATATAATTCGTATATGGGCTCCTCTTGACTTTGAATTCCGCGTTTTTCCTGTTCCTCTTAGGTTTTGTGTTGACTGTTTTCTTTATTTTTTTCCTAAGACTTTCAAAGTGTTCTTGAAGTGTGATCTTTCTTAAAACTTCTGCATCCAAATCACGTATACACTGCTCAAATTGTTCCTGGTCCCCACTCCACAACCACTGCTAACAGGATCAAATTCTCTGGAAGTGGGACTTAGAAAAATACATTTCGAACTAGTGCTGCTCCCCTCCTCAGGTGGTTCTTATGCATGCCAAAGTTATAAAACCATTGAGGAAAATGGACCAGCAAGCATTACCTGCAACATGATTATTTTTCCAATTATGTCTTTTTTTTCTGCACTTTCTTCTTCTTCTTCTTCTTTTTGGTATCAATCCCTACATTTTCAAGAGGATTTGTGAGCCAGTGCAAACCAGTACTGTTTGATTGTTCCCACCAAATCCACAACCAGCCTTAGACATTACCAATATTAGGAATTATCTAATAGAAAAAGCCAGACCTATTCCATAGCCATAAATCCTGGAAACGGTTCTTAGTCATTTAACAGAATCTTAGAGGAGGCCCTGGCATTCCATTGCTAGTATCCCACCATTGAGTAGCTCATCCTTTAGCATCATGCATATCGAAATCATGTTGTGAGATGAAGTAACACAGACCTGAAATAACAAAAACAAACCAAAACAATTTCATACTTGTTGAATTTCTCATTTTTCTATCTCTTCCCAAAAGTTCTGAGTCCAACAGGTGCTCTAGGTTCTGTGGTAGGCCACCTTCCATGAGGCTTTCTCACACCTCCTTCAGGTTGTGGTTCTTTTTCCTACAACAGTGCTCCCAGAACATCGTATGCACTTAAATATGTCCTGGTTATTATTATCATCTCTTTGTATTATTTATACATGGAAAACACTTAGGATGACATCTCGCACACGTGATCTATAATCTGAAAATTTTAGTTATCATTGTTAATATTCTTCAAAGCTACACCGAAGTAACATCTTGGGTAACAGAGCATATCACAGATAAATTGTGAAATCCCAAAGACTGTTTAATTGATTTACCAACATGCTGGTAGATACTTAAAGGCAATTTTGGAGTTTACTTCATATTAAAGTGTATGTCATTGTTACTAACTCAAAATAATTAACAAAATTGTCATCAACCTAGGGCTTCCTATTCTGGCAAAACTTGTTCAGAAGAATCTGCCCTACTTTAGTGTAATAATCAGATTATAAAAGATAGCATAATTTTTAAGTTTGGGTATTTGGTAACTGAGGTTTAGTGGAAAAAGATCAAAATGTGTATCTTACTATTAAATTCTTCCTTTGATTCTGGGCAATTTATATCCACCCACCCTATGACTTTTACCCAGTCTGAGACCCATCTACATACTTGGCTAGCTCTTCAGGTCTCAGCTCAGGTAATTTCTCTTTTGAGAAACTTTCCTCAACCACCAAATCTGGGTTTGTGGAGCTCCCGCAGGCTCCCACAGCGTTCTGCACTGCCCCCACCCCTGACAGCATTTGCCACTCAGTGCAGTGATTCTCTTTGCCTGCATCTCCTGGGAGTCTTTAATCTGAACTGTTACGTATTGTAACTCCAGTATGAAGTCCAGGGCCTGAAACACAGATTGATAAATGGATCAGTAGATTAACACAACCCATACGGTACATGTGAAAACAAGCTATGTATTCTGTAGCACCATGTATGGCACTAAGAGCCCTCTTTGCTTTACTCTAATACAGTGGCCACTCACTCCTCCTTCCATCTGCCTCCTGCCCTTTGCTTATGGCCCCCGTTTTCTGCAACTGGTCTACCCCATGAGCTTATTAGTTCATTTCAATTTTCCTAGTCTCATCTTCTGGAGTTTTCAGGGGATGCTGGCCCAGGCTCAATACTCTAGATATTCCCGTTCTTCCCTACTTTAGGAGGATCCCCTGACCATGTCCTAGCCTCTTAATAAAACCCTAAGGGCCCCTTAAGAGAGAGGATCAAACATTGTGTGTCCTTGTGAGTGTTTTCAGTCTAGCATTCTGACCTCCTTGAGTGCATGAAAACATTTTTTTCTTCGATCCCTTTTATCTAAATGTCTTGGACAGTTCCATAAATGGATATGTTGATAATAACTATGAACATGTTTTCTTTTAAACTATCTCCCTATGAGTATTTGGTGGCTTTAGAAAGAGAAGTGTTTGCACATTAGCATGGGGTGTTAAAACCTGAAGGTTAAATGGATGAGGTTGCCTCTGAATGACCTTACCGAGGCAATGTTGTGTGAAAAAAAATCTTACATTTTAAAAAGTCTTCTATTTGATACGGCCACAGAAAGGCTTGCATCACCCAGGGCTAGCTTTTGGAAGGACACAGACTTATATTTCCATATTGTCAATCCTAAGTCAATAAAGTTTCCTGATTTTCTAAAGATTTGTACATTAGACTTGTTTGGTAGGTGGAGCAGAAAGGATAAGTTTATCATTTGACTGACCGATAAGACTGGTATCTGGCCAGACCAAAAATATTTTTTAATAGGAACCTCTCTTTGCCATGTTATTCTCAGTTTTTGGTCAAATTATCTTTAATGACTATACTTTGTTGGCATCAAGGTGGGCTGCTGATGAGAAGACCCCAGACCCTGAGCAAACTGATAAGCAGAAGAGCCCAGAAGAACATAATGAGCCCTTGATCTGAAAGAATTGGTGGAAGATTCAAAGAGTGACAGAGCTATTTCTACCTAGGAGGGCTTGTCTGAGTGTAAGGATTAAGCCCTCCTGGAACTCATTGGTAAGCACAGTGCAGAGCCCTTGGTATTCACTTAGTGCATTTTTAAAAATGAATGAATGAATGAGTGATAAATTTCATTTATGTTAAATCTCTGACCATACCATATATTAATACCACTGAATGTGAACTAAGGTACTGGGCAGGTCCTTTTCTGGCTTGCCCTTGTAAATGTACCCAAGAGATAACATGGTTGGCAGTGTTGCTATTTGGGGGCCCTGGTCCCAGGCTAAGTTGGAGTTTTTTTGTGTTTTATTGTTTGTTTATTTGTTTGTTTGTTTGTTTTAATGAGATGAAGGGCCCAGCATTGGCCCTTAAGGTTGGGGCCAGCTCTGTCAATGCACTGTCCTCACTACACCATTGCTGCAGATTTGCCTTGTGCTGTCTGTGCTGATAAGGAAAGGCCGCTCTCAGCAAAGGGTGAGAAAAGAGACAGCAGTCCCCGACCTTTTTGGCACATGGAACCAGTTTCACGGAAGACAATTTTTCCACAGACCCGGGGGTGGAGGTTTCAGGATGATTCAAGTGCATTACATATATTGTGCACTTTATTTCCATCCGGGGGTGATGGGAGACAGTGACACCCAAAGTATGTTGCTTATGTCCAGTCTACTCTGTAATCTCGTTTTGGTTGCTGTCACTGCAGAAAACTCTGCTTTACAAAGATGGAACGTTGGAAATGAAGCAGGCTTTTCAGTGCTTTTGTGGCAATCTCAGGATATTCCACGTTGACTTTAATCCAGAACATATGGAGGTTTGAAGTTGTTTCAAACATACTTTTAAGGCCACCGTCATTTGCTATCTCAAGCAGTTGATCCTCTTCTAGCATGGACAAAGTCGATTCACCTGGCCTTTTCACAAATAGATCACAGATCCATTCCTTCCCAGTTTAGGGGTCTTTTGCGGTTGGGAAGTAATGCTCAAACTCTTTTGAAAGCTGACATAGGTGATATTGCACCAGCTGGAAGAAAGAAGGGCCTGGCTCAGTGTCTTTCAAAATCTCTGCTACTGTCTGAAACATGTCAAAAATCCCAATGTTCACTCATTGCCGCCATAATTCCAGTTTGGCTTTGAATGCAGCCACTTTATCTGCCGACTTGAACACAGTTGTTGTTCTCCCCTGAAGTGACAGATTTAGTTCATTGAGCAGGTTGAATACGTCACACAAGTAAGCAAGTTTTGCGACCCATCCTGTGTCATTGAAATGTGCTGCCAATGGTAACTGTTTTTCTAAAAGAAAAACAGCTCTGTTATGAGCAGCTCTCATAACTCAAAACCTCTGGCCAGTGATCTATCTTTAGAAAGCCATCTCACTTCTTTGTATATGAGAAGACATGTGTGCTCTGTATCCATCTCCTCACAGAACTGCACCAACAGATGTGAGTTAAGGGCATGTACTTTAACATGATTGATAATTTTAATCACATCCTGCAAAACGTTGGTTAGTTCAAATGATATTTTTTGGCTAGCCAGCATTTCTCTGTGGATGACACAGTGCATAGACTCACATTCAGAAGCGATTTCCTTGACCCTAATAGTGAAACCAGAAAGCCGTCCAGTCATGGCAGCCACTCCATCTGTGCATATGTTAACACAAAATGACCAATTCAGTTACCCTGATGTGTAATCATTCAAAGACTTGAATAGTTCTATAGCTGTGGTGTTGGTTGGCAACAAAAGTGCACATAACATACCCTCACGCACATCATCCTGAAAAATATCTCACACAAAAACAAGCATTGTTGCCTTGTTGTCAACATCAGTAGACTTGTCAACCTGTATTGTGTACCACAGTGACTCATTAATCCCCTCTAACAGTTGTGCCTCAATATCCTCTGCTATTTCATCAATTGGTCTACTTATGGTGCTAGCTGAAAGAGAAATACGTGCCACCTTTTGAACTGCAGCCTCTTCTAAAAGTTCGTGACAAATGTCCTTAGCAGCAGGCAGGATCAACTCTTCACCAATGATACAAGGCTTCTTAGCTTCAGCAATGTGGTTAGCCACTAAAAATGATGTTTCAGTGCAGACACATCTGATGAAGTGGTGACCTTCAATAATTGCTTCTGCTCTTTGTGTTCACAATTTTTTTTCTTTTGAAAAACTCCAAAGGCTTGTCTTTTAATGCAGGGTGCTTGGTCTCCCTGTGGTGAAGTAGTTGTGATGGTTTCATGGCTTTGTTGGATAGCCAGCCGCCACATATCATACAAAGTGGGCTCAGAGAATGTGAATCACCTGTTGCAGTGAACCCATAATTTAAGGAGGACTCTTGGTATTTTCTTTTAAATGCAGCTTTCATTTTTGTTGGCAGTTTTAGAGTCTTGCTGTCTCATCATTGGATCTTTTCTCCCTTTTCAAAGAAGTTCTCTAGCGACATTTGTATTTTACTCAATTTTGCTAGGGTTAGCTTTTGGGCTTACCAAAACTGTGACTGAGACAAGTGTGCAGGGCAGTAAAGAGACACAGACAGAAGTGGTAAATAAAACAATGGGCGGGACATGGGCAGACTAAAGTAAGTGTTGGATTCTGACTTAAAGCCTGCCACCAGATGCAGCTTAATTGTCACTTGCCACTTGTTGATAGGGTTTTGATATGAATCTGTAAGCAATTGATTTATTATGGTCTCTGGGTAGTTAAACCTTTCTGTTAATGATAATCTGTATTTGCAGCTGCTCCCCATTGCTAGCATCACCACCTCAGCTCCACCTCAGATATCAGGCTTTAGAGTCTTATAAGGAGCATGCAACCTAGATCCCTCACATGTACAGTTTACAGTAGAGTTCATGCTCCTATGAGAATCAACGCTGCCACTCATATAACCGAAGGCGGAGCTCTGGCAGTGATGGGAGTGATGGGGATAGGCTGTAAATACAGATAAAGCTTTGCTTGCTCACCTGTCACTCACCTCCTGCTGTGCAGCCTGGTTCCTAAGGCCATGGACTGGTACTAGTCCATGGCCCTGGGATTGGGGACCACAGTTGTAAGGTCTTCAAGATTCTAAGAGACAATTTTGCTGAGGTGAAGACAAAAGATATTGGAGAGCTAGACCTATGACTCCTGCTCCATTCTTAAAGTCCTGTTCCCATGCCAAGGACTAAAACATTGACATCGAATATACAGTCCAATGGCTAACAGTGACCTTTCTGAGAAGCATTGTGCATTCAAGATACTTCTGCTTTATGTTAATGTTTCTCCCCTTCTAGTCTATTATTTCCAAGCTTACAGATCAATGAATGGCTTTACTATTTAAGAGTTCAGCTGAGGTGGGGAAGGCAGGAATGTAAATTTGTAGGGAGGAGGAAAGAACGATTGTAGCTGTAAAGTCTCATAAGAGTTGGCAGGAGTTGGGCCACAGAATGGAATGGGACACGCTGAATGAAGCTCTGTCCATCTTGTACACATCAGTTACTCTGAGGAGTGAGCCAGGAAGTAGGCAGTGGGGCATGTGGGCTGTTGGAGTAGCCAGGTCTGCTGAGAAGACATGTGTAAGGGAGAATTATTGCTTTACCAGAAGCATTGACCAGAGATAGATGCTGAAATGTCAGTGCAAAATGGATGAACCCAGAATGGTATTTGAATGTGAATAGAATGCTGGAGAAGCTATGGAGAGGTCAAGACAAAAGAGGGGATGTTGAGAAGCTCACTGGAGAGTTGGGAGTGAGAAAAGGTTGTTTGCTATGGTGAGCTGACAAAAATGGGAAAAGAGCTACCATCCCTTACACGAGTGACCAGTAACTATTTCAGAGAGGCAATGTTATTGAACCACGTCACAACAGAAGCTGCAGAACACCTGCCAAAGTCAAATGTGTAAAGTGAATATAGTTTTATAGAGCTTGTAAAAATCTGATGGTTTTCACTTCTTGGAAGTTGGGTGTTACTAGTTTGTTCATTGCCCTTCTGGGAAATGTGTGCACCTGTCATAGATGAAAATATTGCCAAAGTGTCTTCTGCATGACTAAAACACAAAAGCAGGGGCTGTATTTTATAACTGAGAAAAGACTAGAACTAGTTCTTAAATGCTTCCTTGGGAATTCAAATAAAAACTTAGAACATATCCATTGACCATGTTGTCCTAATTAAAATATATCAACATTAATGACAATTATGACTGTGAGTATCGACACAAATGAGTATCACTGAAAAAAAAGAGTGTGCGGTTTCCACATAAATGTTGTTGCTGTAGTTATTTTAATTTTAAACAGGATATGCAGAAATGCATGAAAATAACATGTTATTTCTACCTTCAGTATTCATCCTTATCAATATCAGTACTTCTTCTAGAAACCCTTTAAGGGTGTTTGCCTTTCAATTGCTCTCCCCTACTTCTCTAGGGCACCCTTTTCTGCTGACCGCCACCTGTGGCAACCCCAGGAGTGCCCATGTTGCGGGACCCTGACTGTCCTTTTGCCCTAAGGTGGACCACTTAGGGTCTTTTTATTTGAACTTGAAACCAAATAGAGCATGAGGAAGACCCTCTTTCACATCAGAAGCTGTGGAATGCAAACTTTGGAAGGTGCCTATAGCCATAGCTCCTACCATGTACAAAAATCTTTCTACAGTGAGAAACACTGAGATTGACACACCAAGGAAAGCAGAGACAAGACATGGAGTGATAGTCCCATCAGCATTCAAGCCCCTGGTTCCACTTATTTCCCTGGATAACTGCCCATCCTGGGATTTGGTTGTTCAGCAGTTCCTTGGGTTGCCTGAGACAATAAATGCCCAGTTGTACTAAGTAGGTATTGCCTGGGTTTTTGGTCGTTTAATCCAAGAATCCTATTCAGAGGATTTAGCAGAGTCCTAGGTATGAATACTGAAAGGAATATTGGGGAAGATTATTTCAAGAAGCAGTAATTAGAAATACTAAACCATAGTCAAACCTATCCATGGCATGTTAGTATAGGTACCACTGTCCAAAACCCATATATGGTAGTTTAAAATATGTTGCCAATTCTTTGACCTTCACTCTGTCTTCCTAAGGCTGGATCTAATTTCCTCTCCCTTTTACTATTGACTTGACTTAGTGACTTGCTTCTAACAAATGAAATATGACAGAAGTGATGTTATGTGACTTCTAGAACTTGATCTTAAAATGCATAGTTTTGCCTGGCTTTCTCATAGGTCATTTGTTCTAGGAGAAGCCAACTTCCAGATGGTGCAGATATTCAAACAACTTTGGGAGAGGCCCACGTGGAGAGAAACTGAGGCCTCTGCCCAACAGCCAGCACCAACCTGCCAGCCACATCCCAGTTAAACATCAAGATGACCTTGAACCAGAACTACCTAGCCAAGCCACTCCTGAATTCCTGACCCACAGAGATAATAAAATGTTTAATGTTGTTTTCAGCCACTACATATGTGGAACATTTATTACAAAATAATGGATAACTAATACTCTGTCCAAGATTGAAGGAAATTATTCTAAAGAGATTAGTCAATTAGCTTCAGTAGTAAGTGATGGCAGAAGGTCTTAAAATAGGCAACCCAGTCATAGAAATAATTGGAGTTCAGGATATAGAACTTTGGTCCCCTGGAACTAGGGTTCCTGGTAGATAACACACCTGTTGAAAAATAGGTACGAATAGAATCACCTAGTATAAAAAAAGGGGAGGGGACATAGAATAATGTAGTGGTTAAGATACAGAGTTTTGGAGTTAAACAAATTTAGCTTCAAATCTTGGCTCCACTAGCTTCTGTTTGACCTTATTACCTGCCCATATTTTTTAGGGTTTTATTTGGGGATAGTTTCAGACTTATAAAAATGTTGCAAAAATTATCAAAGCAGTTCCTATTTACTCTTCACCCGGCTTCCCCAAATGCATAAGAAATTTGCATAAGAAAAAACAAAATAAAACAAACAACAAAGACACAAGAGTTCTAATACCAAGTCTAGGAATAATTTTTTCCCATGAATAACGTCTCAATTTATATTCATAAAAAGCATATTCATGTCACCTTCTCCTGTTTTCTTTTTCTCTTTTCCTTGATCTGACTTTTTCCAGGACACCTGGGTCGTCCTTTTCTCTTTGCTGTGCCAAACTGTCCTTTCCAATTGCAAATTAACATATCCAAGCTCATTTCTCTCTTAAAAAGATGCAGTAAGGAGCTGAGATGCCAGCATGAAGTTTCTCAATCTTAGTTTCTTGATACTTCAGCAAACAAAATTTCCAAAATGAATGCTCTTCCTCCATCATGCCCCACACCAAGATAATTTGAGAAATTCCTCATAATTTTCTCAGAAAAAATGATAATTCAAGAAATTACTAAATATAACAAATTGCCTATATTATATCTTTTAAACAAAACATTCTTCTTTTTTTTTTTTTTTTTGTCTTATTAGATAAAGGAATTTGTTTTCAAAACTTGAACTTAAGAACTATTCAGAGCAGGAAAATGACTAAATCCGTGTTCCATCCTATGTATGTGTTGGTTGTTCGCTTGTCTCCTCGTCTCGAATGCAAGCTCCTTGAAGACAGAGGCTGCATTAGTCACTCTGGGTTCTCTGTGTCTAACACGGTGCCTGGCACATGAAAGACATGTTGGTCGACTGCAATTATAATAGAGAGGTTTCCATTTAAGTAGTGCATTTTTTCAGAATTGATTCAAAAGTTGAATACACATTCTTTAAGACATCTTGCTAAAAAATAGAAAAGTTTATTATAAAGGATCATTTTAAATACTCAAAAGTAAGGCCTGTCAGGTAAATGAACAGACCTTTCTACCAACATGTCTATAGAAACGTTTCGAGGCCCAGGGAGGCTCCCCAGAACCTCTTACCCTTCAATGCTATTAGCCTCTCCTCAGAGCTCTCTCAATCTGGTCGACCCCTTGAGAGCTTGTCTCCATGGCCAACTACAAAGTAGAACACAGTTCATCCAGCACACCATCTTGCTGCGCAGAAGGCAACTCAATAGCTCCCTTTTTACCTTTTTCTAAAACACGTATTTTAATGTTCATTATTGAGGAGAAATGAAAAAGAAACAATGAAAGCACGAACATGGTGAAATGCTAAGGCCTAAGAAATCTTATATAGTACTTAGAATCTTGGTCCACATGCTCTGCCCTCCTATTTGTAATTGAGAAGGGGCTTCCTACCCGTCGCTGGGCCTCTGATCCTGCACCGTGCTGTGCTGTCCTGGGTTGGTTTCCACTGAGGTTCACATGGCATCAGAGCACCTTCACAGAGGGTCTGTGCCCAGTGGACATAGCACTGGGCAGTATCCGCACATAGTGATGGTTCAGTAAATAGTTGTTGAGCTAATAAATGAATGACTCATTTGGCTAATTTTTACTGATCTGCCTGTTGGGTGGATGCCATCAACATATTGCCAAAGTGAAGGGTTACACAGTGGGAGGGCAGTGGGGGTAGATGTAGTCAGGAGGTAGCATAGAGAGAGAGAGAGACAGGCTGACCACTTACATGGTAAATGGAAAACATTCTCAGCAGAGTCCGGCTTTCCCACGTAGTAATTATGTGTCATAGTGTGTACATACTCTATAGCTTATTTCTCAAAACATATTTGTGGGTACATTTTTGCCAATGCTATTTTCATAAGACATGTTCCACATAAATGACCAAAAGCAACCAGAAGCAAAACCCACCAAGTCCTGTTTTGTTTTTGTCCTCTCTTTGCTAATACATGCAAGACTTAAGATAACTAAACTAATACTCTCCCTACCTAGAATAGAATTAGCTTATAAATTCTTCTGTTAGCCTGCAAGTAGTCTACCTTGATTCTATGGAGTTAGAAGCCAGTAGAACTGCTCTGTTTTGTTTGCGTGTAGTTACCACTTTCTTGGCATGCAGTAAGGATATTTTTGACTCTCTCTTTGCTGACATGAGCTACAGAGTCCAGTTAAGAAAACCCTCTGAGTGAAAACAAACAAAAAATTCACCAGAACAAATTAGAGACAGGGGAACTTGGAAGCCATGTAAGAGTTGTGAAACCATCAGAACATTAGGATTTGGGATGCTCCTTTAAAGGTCTTTAGACTTTTCGGAAACACTCCTTGGGAAGTATGTTTTCATGAAAAAGTTGTTCCATGCCTGACAGCACAAAGAAGTACATGAAGACTGGAGACTGTGAAAGCATTTTCAGCAAGAGCTGATCTGGTAGCAAAAGTCAAAAAATTGCATTTTTACGGCTCCATCAGAATATGCAAAAAATTTTTATCCTTGCCTATTTTATGACATTAAAAATGATCTAAGGCAATTGACACTTCTATCTCCCCTAAGGGAAAAAATAGATTTTGCAGAGTTCTGGCATATAACAGTGCATGATTGTTTCAAATCACCATTTCAGCTGGAATATGCTGCTGTACCCAAGCTTACCTGGTACACTTTTGTTCTTAAGTGACAGGCCCTCATCTCTTGCTGGGTATACAGAGTAAAAGAGGAAAGCTGTGGTCAACTTAATAAAGAGGCAGGTCTAAATTTTTATCAAGCAACCATAAGTGTAGAAACACAATGAAGCTGACCCAGTTCTAATCCCACCACTAATTTGTATCTGAAAGATCAAGCAGGACATGTTTTAGTATATCATTTAGGTAACCTGGATATTAGTCATTTAGAATATGAAATAGGACTTAGAGATGATTATAAAAATTTTGAAGTAATAGACTGAAACTACCATATGTGTTGAAATAACACAGATATAATTTTTCTGGATTAGCTGCATTTGGATGCTTGTGAGGTGAAACTTTAGAGGAAAAGGAAAAAGGGAAAGAATTTCAGCTATCAGGTTACATGAATAGCAGGTTTCAGCAGATCTAAGTAGTCCCAGCCAGGCTGGGCCAGAAATGTCCTTAGATAATCAAGTGCGGCTTTACTGGCACAGTTATTATCCCAAAGGGGCCCTGCTAGAACAAGTCTATCTCTGCTGTTATATAGCATGACCTTTGGTGCTTTAGCTTTTCTTCCCTTTCTGTAGAAGGCAAGAGCTACAGTTTAATGCATAAGGGCACATGCTTTGTGGCCAGCCATGCCTGGGCTTGGGTCCTGCTCTGACACTAACCAGCCAGCCATGTGATTTGTGTGAGTGTCATGGCCTCTCTGTGCCTCTCATTCCTGCTTTAAAAACGAGCATGGTGATACTTCACAGAGTGGAATGAGCTAAGATTCAGCACGGAGCCCAGAGCCTGGCACAGGGCATGGATTCACTTTCTACCAGCTAATATCTCTTGCAAGGATATCAAGGTCATTCCTTGTTAATCAAAGTGAGCCAGCTGGCATCACAGGTTAGAAATCCCTCAGCAACCGGTTAGCACTCATTACAAACTCGCTTAAAATTGCTATCAGCATATTGTTAGGAAGTTACCACTAATTCTTTCACACTTAAACATTTCATAATCAGAGCAGTGATTGAAAAACAAAGAGAACTTCAGATTTGGTAAAGAAACGTTATGTTGCTTTGTTTCTTTCAGAAAAGGACAATATCTGAGTGGTGTTCTAAGAAAAACACAAGCATTTTTTAAAGTACCTTATGTGAACTGAACAGCGAAAGAGGATAAGCACATGAAAAACACTTTATTATTTTAAAATGCTTTTAAATCACATTCAAAGCCACAAGCTAAGTTTTGCCACTGAGGAACTGCCAGGAGATGTCTTCTTTTTTTGCCCATGGAGACCCTGGCACCTGCAGTTCTGGCAGTGAGGCTCACAGAGCTCCCACCCATTAGACTCATTCTGTCATTTAAAAGAAAAAGATAACTTGTTCTTAAAATAAATTTACAATAAATAACAGATTGAATATCTTGTAATCTAAAATAATTCAATGGAAATTTGGGATGAACATAAAATTGTAGGTCCCCGTGTTCCCTGGCTCTTTCTCTCAGGCTATAAACATACTACGCTCATCCCCAACCTAAAGTAACCTGCTTCAGACTTGGCACCCTCTCCAGCTGTTGCCCTCACTCCGCTCCTCTACAGCCAAGAGTACTTAGGGAGTAGTCCTCCCTGACCATATCCATTTCCTCCCCTCCCATTCACTGCTCAACCTCCCGCAGTTCCTGCCACTCTTGAAATTGCTCTCTGCCCTGGGAGAGGAGAGCTGGCCGCTCAGAGGTCACTGTAGACTTTAGGGAGAGACACTATCTCCAGCCCCCATAGGGTTCTACACTCTCCAGGGAAGACATTCAAAGAACACCCCTTTCCTACCCCACCTGTGGTCACCCGCTATCAACCCCTGCCCTCTGAGGTAGGAAGCAGGTGAGTTGGGCTGAGGGATGGGATAGGTGCAGGCATCGCTGGAAAAACAAATGACATCCCTAGGAATCACATAGTTACCATGCCCAGGAGGAAGCATTGATCATTTGTAATCAAAGCTGGTGCTCATTCTCAGAGAATCCATTTGTATTTTGAATGATCAGAATCTCAAATGATCTGAGTTTCTTAACGGTATGGTGATCATATTCATTTAAATCAATGAACAGATAAGTTTGTTTGCTTTATAATGACACTTAGGTTTTCATTAGAGAAATTTCAGGAAGAGCCCCTCTGTCTTTAGTTGGCTTCCTAATTACACTAATTTTATTTGATTGACATATTAGGCTCTAGGGGAAGGGGAAAAGGGGGGAAGGGAGGCCACAATACAACCCCTTATTCTCAGCTCCAGACAGCACAGGAAACCCTCAATTAAACTGTACCACTTCCCCCAGCACTCAATAAAACACATGCATTATATTTAATATCCTTAAACTCATTTATAATAATGGTTTTATGTGACATGGTGAAGTTAACTCATTCCTTCTAGACTTTCTTTTTATATTATTATTGCAGAGCAATGCATGCTTCTTAGGAAAAATCAGAAGTTCAGAAGAATAAATCCTGAAAAAATTAAAGTTTTCTCCTCTCCCTGAGAGGTTTTCATTAGAAATCTTCCCTGTAACAGTTTCACTCAGGAGAGGTGGACAAGAGGACATCTACTTACTAGCAGCCAGGATACTATGCATTTAATATCATGTGGGGACTTTTTCTTGACAGGATTGAGGGGGCTATAAGATTCTCCAAACCCAGGGAGGAACACAAATGCAGCAATATAGCATCTCAGAGGAGGGAGGAAGTTGTCTGGCCCTTGCCATCATATGCTGTAGAACTTCCTCTTCTGATGGTAGGTCTGACTTAGAACAATGTCTTCCTTGTGTGTGCCCTTTCAGGAAGGGCTGGCTGAACCCCAACAGTTAGTATCTTGGCACATAACCTTTTGAGTTGGTGGACCAATGAGGGTCTGCAACCAGTTTTTCTTCTACCTCTGTTCCTCAGCCTTGCCTGGGCTGTCACCTAGGTAAACATTAGTTGCAGAAGAGCTGTTTCCTCTCGGAGGTGCTTCCTTTCCCCATTATCTACCACACACAACCTGGAAGCCTGGATGGGTCATAATTGTAGGGTGCACATTTATTTTGTGGTGAGTATCTGAGAAGTGCCATGCGCACCTCCAGGAACTGCTTAGCTCCCTGTGAAGAGATGGTTCAATCTCATCTACTTCCCCCATTGCTTACCCTGACCAGTATCTAGGAGTGTGCACTTCTCCCAGAAATGTGAGTGTCTGTGACCCTCTGTGTTCCCCTGTGAACCCATGGAGGTGGATATTAAGGCTTCTGACCTGGACATCAGCTAGCACCTGGTTTGCAGGCTCAACAGCCTTAAGCCTGTTTCCATCCAGGTAGAGAAAGGAGAACTTTAGAGAGGCTCAGGAAACAAAGGAGGAAAAAGGGCAGAGATTCAGGGCAAAACTCTTTCCAGAAGTGCTGTTTGTTTTAGCTGAGTGCTTTATCTCTCAGAATAATAGATGAATTTGGGGAGGATAGGATCCTTGGCAAACAAACCTCCTTTGTATGTCATCGAAACATTCTTGGAGATTGTGTTCTAAGAAATCACCCTGATTCTGTGATTTTCCACATCCATGACTACTCTATGATAGAATTGGAACAAATAGCTAACAGGAGATTATTCCTTAAAACTCAACAATCCTGACCATCTCTGATTGGATTCTGAGTAAGTAAGAAGAAAGCTAGTAAACAACCACATCCAAGTACCTCTGGTGATTGGGAGAGATTTTTAGATGTCTGGCAAACTGTTTTTTAATCTTCTCAAAAAAGTTAATCTCAGTGACATGTTAGAAAATAACTTGCTAATGAAATTATCTTAATAATAATTATTACATTTATAAAGATATTATTTTAGCATTACATCTAATCTATACTGATGAGAGAAAATTACCATTAGTTTCAGGATAGATGATTTTTGGCTACTTCAAAAGATATTTGAAGTTCTTTAATCACCTTTATAGTTTCTCTTACACCTATAATATTGTATTGTCTTAGTCCACGTGTGCTGCTATAATGAAATATCTGAGACTGGGTAACTTACGAAGAATAGAAATTTATTTTCTATGGTTCTGGAGGCTGAGAAGTCCAAGATAAAGGCACTGGCAGGTTCCATTGTCTGGTGAACACTGCTCTCTGGTTCCCGGATGTCGCCTCTTTGCTGCATCCTCCAGGGGGAAAGAACACTAAGGCAGAGGGCAAGCTTCCCAAACATTGTGCTGTGAGAAGCCTGTTTTATAAGGGCACCTAACCCCACTCACCAGCGAGGAGTTCTGGTCTAACCGCCTCTAAAGGCTCCACCTCTTAACCCCATAACATTGGCAACACCTGAATTTTGGAGGAGATGCATTCAAACCATAGCATTGATCTGCATTGATCTGTATTATCCAGATCATAGACATCATGTCTAAGCTGCCCATAAGAAAAAGCAGTAAAAATTTATCTTTCTTGTGCCCCTTTATGTTCCACGTGCATCTTATACACAATGAGTGCTTAATACATAATTAATTAGGAAGGGTGGCTTAAAGTGCCCAGAGTTTTAAATAGTCTTAGACTTGATTTATTAGTGATTCAACCTTTGTGCTTTGCTTTCATGTGTTTAGATAGGAAAAGCTATGCTGTTTTGAGAAAGTGGCACTTGAGCTTAAATTCTAGCTCAAAGCCATGTGATTTTGGACAGGTTAGTAATCTCTCTAGGACTCTATCTGCTTTTCCATAGAAAGGAGTTAATGATGCTATTATCTCATAGAGTTACTATGAGAATTGACATGATCACACACGAAAATACTAGCATAGGACATGTTCTGAGTGTGTGACAAATGCCATATCCTTCCTTCATCTTTACATTGTCCAGTTGACCTGATATCTACAGGTATTAACAAAGAATTATGAATTATTATGAATTATGAATTGTTATGAATTGCCACTCATGAATTGACGGGCACTTGGGTTGTTTCCATGACCGTGCAATAGTGAATTGTGGAGCAGAAACTCTTAACCAATATGTGTTGTTCCCTCTTCAAAAGGAAGGGATTTATTAAACGATGTACAATGCAGGCCATCAAAAGCCTTTCAACATACTTTTTTTTTAATTTTGGGAAGAAGCAATTAATTCAAGAAGTCTGAGCCATCCAGACCTAGCTCCCACTTTCCTCAAATGTGAAATGAGAAAGTTGTGCTATGCGAACTCTAAAGACCTTTATGCCTCCAAGATTGTATTATTTTAATTTTATCTTTCCCCAAGCTAATGAAACTTTCTTTCTGTCTTACATAAAACTTCCTAAAGACTTATATAAGAGACCGCATATCAATATTAATGACTCAAATGCACAGGGCATCTTGATTATAATCATCCTTTGGATGAATATGAAACGATAATGTGTCCAGTATTCCACATTAAATTCCTGCATATGGAGGGAAAAGATGTTCTTATCAGCAAGGTACATGATATGTATTTTAATTCCCTAATTAATGACAGAATTCTTCACACGGCTTTTTCCAATTTCTCAAAAAGGAGAGGAGTGAGCAGTAGATAGACATTGATGAATGATACAGGGATCATTCTGCTCTTCTTCACTACATGATTTAATAAGCCAATATACTCTAATTGTACCACCTTCCCCTAGCGGCCTGTATGCAATGGCAGGTAGTACCAAATAAACGCAGGCTTGAAGAGAATTATTTCATCTCTTATCCCTCAACGCAGACCGGACTCTAGTCAAGTCAAGATAGAGAGCTAGATGTCTGTTCAGTATCTAAACATGTTAGAGTGGACATTTACCTTTTATAAAAAAAAACTTTCTTAATTCTAAGCACTCTTTCTACATTTAAGAATTGCCCACTTTTTGAGTCTTAGTTGAGAAGCTGATAGATGCTTTCGCTGACCATCTTGAAGCTAGGGGATGGATGTGTGCACAAATAGCCATACCTGCTCGCACTTTGAAATGGGATTTGGTGCACACAGAAGCAGTCATGGTAGAGAATCTGCCTCGGCAGTGAGGGGCAGCAGCTGAGGCTCCAACATGAGGTCTCCATGGGCAACAGGCAGCAGAGGTGCAGTGGCTGAGCCAGTGCCCAAGTCTGCTGTGCCTCGTTCTGTGAGGGCAGCACTGGGTTCCACACTGGCCTAGCTCAGGGTTTGACTTGGGCTCTGCCCCTGCCTGTTGCCTGGTTCCTCCACCCCTCGCCTAGTTCTAGAAGTCTGTCAGTGCCCCAATGTACATTTTTTTTTTACATTTAAAAAATCTTTTATATTTTGAAATAATTTCTCCAGCTTACAGAAAAATGGCAAGAATAGTACAATGAACTCCCATATACTCTTTTCCTAGATTTACCAATTTTAAACATTTTGCTGTGTTTTCTTTACGATTTTCTCTCTCCTCTGCCCCCCCCCACACTATTATTATCATTATTTGTGAATCGTCTGAGAGTAGGTTATATACATAATGCCACTTAACCCCTTCATACTCTATGTGTATGTCCAATGAACAAGGATATTCTCTTACATAGATACAGTGTAGTTAATTCAATTCAAAAAACTTAACACTGATATAATACTAATCTAATCCTCGGTCTGTATTCAAGTTTTGTCAATAGTGTGTGCCAGTGGTGTCCTTTATAGCAATTTTCTTTCCTAGAACATGATCCAGTCTAGAATTACGTATTACATTTAGTTGTCATATCTCTTTAGTCTCCTTTTAATTTGCAACAGCTTCTCAACTTTTCCTTGTTTTTCATGATGTTAATATTTTGGAAAAACACAATCTGTTTATTTTATAGAATATCTCTTATTTTGGGCTTGTCTGAGGTTTCCTCATAATTAGATTCAAGTTGTGAATTTTTAGCATGATTATTACCCGACTGATGCTGTCTCCAAATCACAGCCAGAGGCACATGCTATCCATCTTTCCTTTATTGGCAATGTGGATTTTGATTACTTAGTTAAGGTTTGTCCAATTTAGCCTTTGAAAAATTACTATTTTTTCATTTTGTAATTCATGGATGATATTTCAATGTTATATAAATATCCTGTTCCCAATCAAATGTCTTCATCCTCAGATTTAGCAACCATAGATCATTCTCATTTGAATCAGTTTTTATTATGATGACTGCAAAATGGAGATTTTTCTATCTTCATCATTTCTTCTATGCTTATTATTTTTTCAAATATAGTCTTAATAAATCCCCTTTCTGCTTAAATAAAAACCAGAGTTGGTTTCTGTTACTTACAGCTAAGAACTCTGGAATGAATTATTTGTATATTTAGGCAACTGGTTCCAAGAACCTGTCAAATCAGTCATTCAAATGGTCAGTGTAGTCAGTCCACGCAGAGACACCTTTAGAACAAGAAATGATACAAATTTTATGGTACTTCATTCCACTTTTAAAACATGCTTACACACAGGAATTTCTTCTATTGTCACCTGAATGACTGCTAAAACTGAACATATAAAATATCAATTAGTTATACTACAACATAAAAACAGAAAAATATTAATTTTAGTGATGAAATGCTAAACATTTAGGTATTTGGAAATCCCTAGAGGTTTATTATAATGTTTACTTTCCATTTAGATTTTTGAATGTCATGGACATCAAAATAAAGAATAATGGTATACTAGAAATAGTATACTGGGGTAAAGCAGACTTCATTCCAGTATTAGCTCTGCTAACTAACCAGTGTGAGGCTTTTTGAACAAATCTATTAGCTTTTCTGGATCTCAGTTTCCTCATCTGTGAAACAAAACTTTTTCAAAGGTTCTTTAGACTAAGAATTCTATGACCTCAAAACTGAACATAAGCATAACTGTTGGAGAAACAAAGAACTGTTAACCTAGCAAATTCTAATCAGCACATTTGGATCCAAGATTATTTTGGTATAAGGACCCAACATCTGTGAAATAACTCCCAAGTGATTCAGAGAATAGAAATGTCAGAACAATTTAGAGAACAATTTAATACAGAGAAACTACAGAAGTTTTAGGCTTTCTGAGTAGATGTCATTCCCAAGAGACAAAATAATCTCACAGTGCTTGGAATTGGTCAGATTCAATCACATCTTGGATCGAATCTTGAGCAGTGTGTCTTATTTGGAGGACCATACTTTCATGGAACCATTTAAACATCAGAAATGTCATTATGAGAAATGATTGATTGAACTGGGCTATTTATCTTGGAGAAGAAAAGATTTAAAGGAATGAGGACATAATAGTTCCCTAAATATTTGAAGAGTTGTTTTATTTAGGCGGAACAGCGTAGGTTTGTTGTGTGTTTTTCCAGGAGGTAAAACCACAATCATTTGAGTGGCCATTACAGTGTCAATATAACAAAGATGTTTTATTCGAGTATACTTATGAAGTTGCTCTTGCCAGCGCCTCTTTCAGAGACTTCATCATGCCTCCATGATGTCAGAAAGCTACCCAAGAATTAAGCTTTTTCCTAGGGTCTCAGCTCAATAGATCAGACATTGTTCTCTATGTAGAGGTTTTTCAGACCAGTGCTTCTCAAATGTGAATGTGTGTATAAATCACTGGGTTCCTTGAAAAATTCAGTTTCTGATTCAGTAGGTCTGGGTTGCGACATGAGATTCTGCATTTCCAACAAGCTCTGCCCATCAAATCAAACGTTACATCCCTGTGTGATCAGAGGATATCATTCAGGGCAGGCATGCATGTTATAGTTAACAGCCATATGAAAGGAGGTGAAGGGATGCTTTGCAGCCCTATCAGCTTCATTTGCTCATGGTGTTTTACTTTTTCTTTTTTCTTATTTCCTTAAGGAGGTTCCATATTTTCTGACCTATTACTGTTTCTGATCACTATGCATGATGGTACTGGCAGGACTCTGTCTGATGTCCACCTATGTACTGTCTGATAAGCAGGGAATATTTCCCCAGGAAATGTTGGATTTTGCCAGTCATTACTTAAGTTGACTACAACCATTTTGATAGGAAACAGACATGCACACACAAATATATATAGTGTGTGTGGTCTTTCTTACTCTGCTTTTTACTGGATTTCTTCTACAAGGTGTAATGGTCTTGGAACAAGGGACTGTGTGTGCACAGAGTCACCGTGTTCTCCTTACTCATCAGCTCTCCCTTCACCATAGAGCTTTTCCACATCTGGGTAGGTATCTTCCCAAACTGGGTGCCATATGCGGTACCTTCTTATTGTCACCACCTTGAGGAAACTTTTTGCCTTATGTTGCTATGATATCAAGGATGTACAGAACAATTCTATCCCTTTTCTAAATAATAGCCCTTTGAATACTTACATAGAATCATAATGGTGTCCCTGAGTCTTTACTGCAAACAAATATCCCCAGTTCCTTCAATAATTACTCACATGGCACGGTTATGAATTCCTCTACCATACCAGTTGCTTTAAGAACCACATGATTTCTAAGATGGTGTATGGGAGTGGGAATTTTGTGGCTCCCTAGGTAGATTTCTGTCATCATAACAGCACCAATCTTCTCTTGGAATCTCCATGATTCATAGATCACCATATGGCATTCTGTTTGGGGAAAAATATGTTGCTACATCAAATTTCACTTGCAGGGTTTGTCTGGTTTTCCAGAGGTATGTGCATATGAGCAGGGGGTTTGGGGAGTTGTGTATATACCTGCAATGCAAACTATTTCACTTAGCTCAGGTTTACCATTTTCAGAGCTGCTGGCAGTGTTCTGTGTACTTCTCTTGAACGAAATGGTGGATAAACAGCCTCTTCCTATCTAAATGAGCTCATTATTTTTCATCTGTGCAATTTCTAACAGTGATTGTCTAAAAAACGAGACAAAAATATGATCTATTTAGTGAAATCTTACATGGAGTAAGATATTGGTTTATCTAATGGAGTTTTAATAGAAGAAATAGTATACTGGTTACTAACTAATAAGGATCAGTCAAATATGACATTCTAAGACAACATTGGTAGTGTGTTATATTATACCTGGAGTTCTGAACAATCCGTATTTGTCTTAATATTTAACCAATAGAGTATTAACTATTAATATCTTCATGTTTATATTCTGTATAATATAGTAATATAATATATAAGATATAATAGTCTTTTTGGCAGACTGGGAAACGAAGTGTCCCATTTTGTATACTTATTAAAGGGGATGGCATAGGTGATGTGGGATAGAGGTAGATGAGGTGGGGGTGAAGGAAGGAGTCACTGAAAGAAATGTAACCCCCAATTCATAGCACTCTGGTTTCCGATCTATGGGCTACATGCTATAGTTCAAGATAATTTTGTCTTTTAGAAATTCTGAATTATAAAAAGGGGGATAATTGTTTTGGAAATTTAGCAATCTGTTTTCTCCATCAGCATATTTGAAATTATATCGTTTTTTAGATGTTTCAAACATTTAGATTAGACTTAGATCTCTTAATGAGGAAACACTGGGGTTTACCTTTACATTTAGTGCAAGAAATACACACTGATTATCTTATAAACGTATCAAGAAATTAATTCTAAAATATGAAACCTTTTAACAGCTCTAGCTGTTGGAAATACGTGATCTCAATGAAAAGTGTAAAAAAGCAGCCTACCAGATGTTTTGACTACATGGTGCATCACATCTTAATGTTTCCAAAGTTGGCAGTGGCAATACTAGAGATTCAAAATTTTAGAATTAACAAGTTCTATTTTAACCTTTTCTTATTCTTTACTTTCAAAAATGTTTTATATTTAAAATATTTATATGCTGGAATTTTTGCTTTCAAACACATGTTTTTAGGAAGAATGTTTATAAACCATAAATAAAATTAACAAAGACCATATTGTGTTTCTTATAGTAAGTATATAAACTGTTGGCCAATGTGGCTGGGGAATGAGAGTTTCAGGTTATTCAAATATTCTGCAAGATTATACCATGATTATTATGATTTTTAAGTGTTAAAAGCTCAACATTACGCCCATAATGAACATGATTTGTTTGTGACTATAAAGGAAGGTGCTTCAGAATCTTGCTGGAGCTTATGTCATAATTTTGAGCATCAGCTTAACTGTACATGAATTTACTTCCATAGAATAATATTTAATATTTCAGGCAAAAAATGCATTATATTAATGCTCATCATTACTCATAGAAAGACTTTTGAGAAAGAAGGCCAGGTGCCATTTAAACTGGGGGCTTGAGAAAGGGGATGGCAGCAGCTACCACTCACCAACCCCAAACACAAAACAATACAACCAACCCCAACATTGATCATTGTCCAGAAAACGTCACCCCTGCTCCCCACCCCAAACTAATCTCAAAGATTTTCCTCTGAAAATGCAAATACCATTGTTGGATGTGTGTGTGTGCAATGTATTGGTATGAGTTATATATATCTTTGTTAGCAGTTAATGCCTTAACAATGGGTTAATGTTAATTTAAAAAAGGCACAGCATAGAAAAGAGTGGCATCAGGAAAAAAGTGGATCTGTTAGAGAGGTGGAAGTATCCATGATAAATATCATCTGCTTTATATAGTTTTACCAAGGGTCTCAATTATGACAAGCTGCTGTTGAGGGTGTTGAAAATAACATTTTATGATCTTACCTTGGATTGATTTCTTATGTGCATTGTTTCTAGTGAACATAAATAAATTTCCAGTGGCCAGATCTAATGTGTTAACAAAATTTAAATACCTAAGCTGCTCCTCTTCATGAAGATTTTAAGAAAAAGTTTAAGTAAAGTCATAAATAAAGACAAACACGAAACCCCTCCGGGGGCAAAGAAAATGGATACTTTTAGAGCTGTTAATAATCTTATAATTTTTGTCATTTAAATTTTCTTTAGTTTATGTCTTGTGAAGCTAGAGAGTGTGGAATGATTCCTCAGACAGCTTGAATAAGTAAGAAGTGCCTGTATTGAATGCCTATAATAAAGATAAGTTACAATTACAAATAGATTTTTTTGTTTGCCTTCTGAACTTCCTTTTATAACCAAAAAAATTACTGTGAATTCTTCAATAATAAAACATTCTTAGTTCAAAATTGAAATTATATTGCTTTGTATTTATATTGTCCCAGGAAAAAACAAGTTTGGTTAAGAAAATATTCGGAGAAATGTAATAATTTTGCTCTATCTGGCAGTGTTAACTCATATGCACACACGCAAATAAGCATCTCAGCTCTGAGCATACAGAAGTATTGGCTGAATTAAGATCATAGATCATCTATGAGCAATAGAGAGTTTTGTTAGAACTGATGCTAAAGTATATTTAATCATTTTGTTTCCCTTGGCCAAAAGGGAAAAGAAGTAAATCTAAAACAGTCACTAAAGAAACAACCTTTGCTCAAGTTACTGGGGTGATTAATTCCCCTTGGAAATAATTGGCGAGGCAGTTGGAAAACAACACAACTCCACGACCTGCTCCTGCGAAATATACCTGTGGCATTTACAATGAAACCAAGAAATATATGTTACTCTATATTCTGTTTACATGTAATAGATGTCAATTTTTATCTTCTAATGAACCAGCAGAACAAGCTAAATATTCCTTTTTAAAAGTTTGTGGCTTCTAAAATGAAATCAGATTCTACCATAGACCAGATGAATTAGCCGTATGTATAAGAATTAATAGACTTTATTTGCAAAATCATTAAGTTGCAAAAACAGAGGCACCACAGGGGTTTTAAATTAGACTATTTTTAAAGGCTTCATGTGAACACCTGTCTCACTCCAGATTGCTTATTTACAAAACGCTTTATTTTAAAATCTCTTGGATAGAGAAAAGAGAAGAATTAGAAGGCATAGCAAATGATTGCAAACATTTCTATTTCACTCCTGTTTTAAGGTATCAGCCAAGCAACACCAGTGTTTCAAATAAACTTCAAAGTTGGCAGAAATATTAGTAAATCTGATCATCCTTGGTCCACTTTACCAAGTATGTATACAGATTTTTAATTACAAACATTTTGGAGTGTTTGGACTATGTTTCCTCTGATCTGTGATTAGAGTCAGGTACACACAGGAAGATGATACTATCTCTGATAAGAAAATGTTCTTTAATCTAAATATATGAACACAATAGAAATTTCATCTATATGTTAAATAATATAGTTTGGTGAAGAGATGGTGAAGAGTTTAAAGATGTAGACAAACAAGTATATCAGGTTGTAATAGGTGTTATTTTTGGCGGGGGGGATTCCCATTCGAATGATGATATTGTTGAATAGCTATTAACATACCTACCAAGGCCTTTGACATTTTATGTTTAACATTAATGGTCAATAGTAAATAGGAAAAAAATATTGCACTCTGAAATTTTGGCAAGCATATTGATTACAGTCTTTATTTAGTAATGTTTTCAAGTTAAGCTTGGCAGCAAAAATTTGTGAGTGTTACTGCAAGCCGTCACATTTGCTGTTACAGCAGTGCACGAGCAAAAAACATTAAATTGGGAGGATATTCACAGTTTTATATTTTGTCTATTCTTTCAAAGTGAAATTAAACCTCAGACATTCTTCTAGGCAATTCAAGTTTCCATAACATACTGGTTTGAAATATTCAGAAAATTGAGTTAAAATTGTTTTAGGGTGCATGGATTTGCCAGATTATTGCTTCAATTCTTTATTGACAGTAACATATTTTTTAAACAAAAAAATCATAGAAAGTTTTTGTAAATTACTCTAAGTAGTCGACTGTTAATTTTGTGGGAATTAGGAATTTTCTGAGGATTGGCTCTATTTATTAAAATTTTCTTATTATACCCTTGTGAAGAAACTGTTTAGGGATAATAAATATGTAATATATAAAATTTTAAGTATAATTCTTAGGTGAAGATGAAGCATAAAATTACAGTAATAATTTCCTGTTAATTTTTTCACAGTCTGTTTGAATGCTTCTTCTTTACTAAACTTTGCAGTTAGTGTAGCTTTTATAATAAACATGCAGATCATATTTATTATATATATTTAAAAATATACTACAGCCACTAATTGTTGTCTATCAAATATGATATAATTCCATTAATAATTTTCAAAACAAGATGACATTAGTAATATAGGAAATGCTTTTGGAATTCTGACAGTGCATATTTAGAATTCTTATAAAACTTAGGAATACGATACTGTTTTCTATAAAGGTAAATTATAGTCTAAAATAATTACCCTGAGACCTGGAAATTAAATATCAGGTAATAATAAGTCATGAATGCAACAGCACAGTTATCTATCCCTAATTGCTCTAAAAGACACAGTAGCAACATTCTCAATATTCACATGTTACACACCAGGATAAAGGCACCACATATGATGACTGTATTTGACTATCTTAGGAACTGAAAGGAAGCTCAAACATCAAATCTGATGACTAAACCATTTAGGAGCAAGAAAAAGATCTCCGTTCATACTTTAGGAAGCTGAGTTAGTATTTCATTTTTCTCCCAAAGCATACATCTGCCTTTATAAGGAAGAATCAACCATATGAATGAGAACTGGAGTCAAGGTTAAAGTAATCTTGCCTAAGAGTAGAGTGTTTGCATCGGAAAGAAGCCGCGGCTCAGTTCAGATGAACATTAATAACAACCAGAGGCAGCACTTCGCCTGGAAAACATTAGAGCCTCTTGGACATGTGTTTGAAATTCATCCTCTCAAGTCATCCTGTGACTACTGGGATAGGAGACAATGTCCCATCATGTGAAAGGGGAAAAATTCAGCACAAACCATTTTTAAAATTAACACTTAAAAAATAGGAAAGTGGCAAACTGTTTTAACTATCAAGAAACCTTTACAGATGGGTAAAGGAAAAGCTTTGTCTTTCCTATTATTGTTTGCCCTTCAGTTGACATACATGCCGAGATGCATCAATAGGATTACAACGGAAACACGGTCATCTCCAGGGTTTCCTCTGCTTGGATTCCTTGATCCCGTTTAAAGAAACAGGCTCAGGGAATGCACAGAAAACAAACTTCCCCAGTCGAAGTTCTGAGGTCTTTCCTCCCCTTCTCCCACCCACGGAAACCCATCCAATTTTACTGGACAGAAATGTCATGGTCATGTTGCACCACTTCACTTGTTGAGTTGTGGGAAGGCAGCACTTGACCACACTAACTTGGTGAACCGCCCTGCTCTTAAATGAGCCCCCAAGATTTCTTTCCAGCTTCATAGAAACGTCTTACCTGCATGTGTCCCTGGTACATTCTGCTTCGGCTTCTTCAGGGCTCCCTGAGGCCGCCGGATGCTTTTCCCCAGTGTTTACTTGCACACCAAAAGGGAGGAGTAGGCAGCGTGCACACTGGGCTCTCAGAGGGTCCCCCTGAGCCCCCTCGAAGCTCCAGGAACCCCGCCGGCCGGCGGCCCCGGGCAGCGCTGCGGACCGCTGGGAACTGTTCTCCGCTCCGGGTGCTGAAAGCGGACACCGGAGCGCGCGGAAGACGCGAGGAGCCCAGTCGGCCACGCTCTCCTGCAGGCGCAGGTCCTGCTCTCTAAAACTCACTCCTCCACTGAACTCTTTCTCGCTTCCTGCCAGGCTGCCTCATGTCTCTCTCACTCTCCTCGCCGCGAACCCCTCCTTCTCCCAGCCCTGACGTGAGCGCCTACACCAGCCGCCGCAGCTGCCGAGCGGGGCGCGCGCCGCCCTCCCGGCCGCGTCCCTGCCGAGAGGCCCCGGGGCCGGACACGCGCGCGCGTTCCCGGTGGGGCCGGGAGCGGCCCGAGGGCGGCTCCGGGAGGTGCGCGCTCCCTCGCGCGCATACTCGGGGGTGCGCGCGCGCGGCGGCCGGCCAGCTGCCCGCGCGCGGGGGTCGCGCTTGTTAAACGCCCGGCGCTAGGCGTGCAGGTGCAGCGTCTGCTTGCAGGGCGATGCTAGTGGGGTGTTGGCCAGCTGGAAGAAAAGTGGAAGGAAATGCATTGTCTCTCTGGGGGCCATCGATACCGACCGAGCCGGTCATCCTACAGACAATAGGCTGAGAGTGGGGGTTTCCGAAGAGTTTACTTCGATTCTGATTCAGCTTTTCCGAGTTACCTCCATATCACCCACAGAATAAAGACTCTTCCCACCACACCTCACCCCCAGTTCATCGCTTAGGCAAACCCCAGTGCCTAAAGACTTTCAACGCTTTGTTTTTCTCCCTGGCAGTAACATCATCTAACATCGTGCATATTTTCCATGTTTATTTTATTTATTGTCTGTCTCTCCATCTGTATAATGTTATTTACATGAGATCAGGGATATTTTTAGGGGAAGAGAGGAGGGTTGTATCTGCTTTTGCACAGATGTATCCCAGAACGGTGCAGCATTTAGTACTTCCTGGCACATGGTAGGCACCCAATAAATATTTGTTGAATTAGTGGATCTTTGCTACATAACATATTAATATAAGTAGAGTGTATTTAAATATGTCTCAAGTTGAAGAGACTAGATAGTTTGATGTCATCTATACGTTAAATGTGCATATGTACACATACACACACCATGCACTGGAGTGTGTGTGTGTATACTATGATTGCTTAGTTTGTTGGTAAAAAGATCTCCAGTTATACAACATGCCTCCCAAATTATGTACAGTGTGATGTAATCCCCGAAATATTGCATATAACATGATATACTTTTCATGAAAAGTTAAAAAAAATGAGACTATAAACTCCCTAGGAATATAAATATGTATTCTTACATATACATATATACATGCAACTATATGAAAAGGAAAGTAGTGGAACAATGAATATAGTATTCAGATTTTGGTCACACTGGGTGAGGAGAGGCAGGGGTAAGGTAGGGGAAACATTTTATATGAAGGTTAGTTGTCAATGACTTAGCTTCTGTGTTGGGTGTTGATTCATGAGACACTTATTACCCTATTAAAATTACCATGTCATTAAATAAAACAGAACCATGTGTGGACCAATGAGGAGAATGTGAAATGTGCCAAAGAGATTAATCCAATTCAATGCATCTGAGGGCCTAAAACAAACAAACAAACAAACAAACAAACAAACAACTGGCCAAATAAACACAAAAGGTCTAAGACGTATAGTCAAGAGACATGGTTTCCTATTAGATTCCACCAGTAATTAACCTTGGGACAATTTCCTTTTACTACTTTGAACTTCAGTTTTTTCATGTCTAAACTCTGTATGATAAACTCGCTGTTTTATCCTGAAAATATGTCCATAAGCACTGTAAACTGTAGCGTACCATCCGGTTCTTATCTTAATGTCCTTGATAGGACAGAGCACAGGACTAGGAGTCAGCAGGGAGAGGTGCTAGTTCCATCTTGCTACCTCATGCTGTCTTGGGCAAGGGTACCAACTCTCTATTTCCTCACTTTTGAAGGCAGGCAAATATCTGCCCAGGTTGCTGCACAGAGCTGCTGAGGACTGAATGCAGGCAACTGAAGCTATAAATTACAAACCACCATATATGATTATGTAAACAGATTTTTTCCAGTCTAGGAAAGATGATAGCTGATTTCCTGAGACCTCAAGTACTGCAAATTTTAAAATGGGATTATTTGTTATAAGGGACTATCATGTTGATTTAAAAACCTTGGGGAAATTCCAGTGTTTTGATTTGAAAGTGCTAGAAATCTGTGAAGTAAGAGTTGGGCCAAAGATTTCCAATTTATTTTATGCTTTTTATTATCTAGTGGCAAATTCAAGGAGCCAACAACCGTGAAAGCACTTAGGCCAGCATGGCAACTACGTAGAGTTGAAGCTAGAACTTGATATATCCTCTTTTTAAACCCAAGAAATTCATTTAGTGACCCCCCATACGTTCACAAAAATCTCAGGAAATGAAAGATCACTTTTGTGAAGCATTCCTCTTCACATTCATTCATTTTGTTACAAGATAAACTGAGGCATGCTAAAATTTTAAGGAGTTTTTAGTGCAACAAGCTATTCATGAATCAGACAACAGCAGACCACAAGCAGTTGGGAGCTCTTGGAGAAGCGGTTGAAGGGAAAGCTTTTGTAGGGTGAATGTGGAAGCAAAGAAAACAATTATTTCATTGGTTAAAGTGGAATAGTGGCCTTATTTGGATCATTCTAATGGAAAATCTGTAGTTAGAGGTTAGTTGATGGTTTCTGATTGGTTAAGCTTAAGTTTTACTCTCCTAGAATATTTTCTAGAATAGGAATGAGATATGGATTATCTTTATTTTCCTCAGAAACAGTGCATGCCTTAAAAATCTAGGTCCAGAAAATATTTCTCATTTTGTGATTAAATTCAAAGACTCTTGTTACTCAAAATGCTGTGGACCAGCAGTGTCAGCATCTCCTGGGAGCTTGTTAGAATTGCAGACTCTTGGGCCCCATTCCTGACCTATAGGATGGGACTTTGCATTTCAACAAGATCACCAGGTGCTTTGTATGCACCAGAAAATTTGAGTAGCATGGTGGACTAGAAGTTTTATTTATTCATGTAAATGTGTGGCAAAGCTAGCTCTTGCCTTTTGCAATGAGCAACATCAGTACCAAGAGAAAAGCACAACGCATATCCTTCTCCATTTATAAAATAATCTCACTGCATTTTGAGTGGCAAGTGGACTTGACATAAAATCATAGCACACTCAGGTTTCTTACAGCAAGAAATGTGCTAATACCACTGCAATTTTAATCACTGTAATACAATTAAAGAGTTGAGAGGTAGCAGTAGAATCTATTTTGTATTGACATAATTAAATTTTGCGTATTAGTAAGTGAATCCTGCATATGAAATGGGTATTGAAAATTCAAGATTTACTGAATCTTTGAAAAAGTTGCGTAATAATGATGAGGTTAGTATTCTTGTGGACTTAAAAAAATCAGGGATAATAGTCTTTTGGTGATTCAACCATTCTTTTATAATATGTACAATTCAAACCCTGCTGCTGAAAGATGGTGTAGGAGAGAACAAAAGTCAAAATAACTACAGACCTGAATTAAAATGACTAATTGGTTTTCATTGTTCAACCAGAGGGAGGAACACTTCGTTAAAGTTTGCCCACTTGCCCTTTTTGTCTTTTTTGACACATTGAATGGGACTAGCTGGTGTGTAGGGCATTAGATCTAGGAAAAATTTGGGAAGCCCACACAGCAGACCCCAGGCTGCCAGGGGGTACTTATGAATGAAGAAAAGTAGGTGGACTCCAGTTACTGGGAGATGGCAGCAACGTCCTTCCAATGAACAAATAAGCTGGATGCTTCAGATTTGGGACTCCTATTAAACCAATTTAAGAAATTACACTGAAATATTTTACATTTGTTTATTCTTTATGACAGTGTTCTTTCAGCGATCCAATATTGCTTTTAATATTAAATGTACATTCCAGAGTTTCTTAGTTCTAGCTAGAAAACATTTGCAAACAAAAATGTCTCTTGCTTTTGACTCCATTTTACTCTTCCCACCACCAACCTAACATAGATTCCCTAAACCTCGTACCAGTCTCAAAGCTAGTTTAGCATCCATCCATCTCCCACTCCAACCTATCATATACATTGCAGCCAGATTAATTAATTTCATAAAGATCAACATTAATCATATTGCTACCTAGTTCCAAAAACTTTAATGGCTTCCTATTACCTACCAACACCTAAAAACTTTAGCTTTTTACTTATAGTCATGGAACATAGTTTGTCACCCAGAGCCACATCCTCTTCTAATGGCAGGATGATTCTTTTCTCAAGGCCTCTTTGCTTTGAGGAACCATCTCTTCCACACTCTGCCCCATTGGTATGGTGGGAAACATTTTCCTATCAGGCTTTTGGGGTGGAACATACGACCAAGGCTGAGCTAAACAGTGCATTCTATCCCCATTGGTCACAGTTGGAGATGGGCATATGACCCACATCAGCCTCCCGGGCAAATGGACTCAGTTGCAGGACTATTTGGGAGCAGACTGATTCTTCCTCTGGACTGGGTGTTCTAATGATGTAAGCTTGAAGCTGCCAGCATCCAGCACTCCAATCCTGAAAAGGAACCCTAACCGGGACAGGAAGAGTCTGGGCAGGCTCCAGGGTACAAAATTTTACCATTAAATAAGCCACACTTAAAGCTAGCCTAAAGTAACCTTTTAGTTATTTTAGCTAACACATTCTCTTTTCTGGCTGAGTTGGATTTTCTGTCACTTGCAACCAAAAGAATACTTATGAATACTAATCATCTTCCACAAACTAGATCCTGTATTTTTCAATTCTGTGTATTCCCTAACTTTTGCAATAACTCTTCTTTTGTATTATTTCCCAAAGCCAGCTCAAGTTGTTCTTATGTTCTTTCCTCTCCTTGGAATATTCTCTGTCCCCACTTCTTTGTAATGAAAGCTCATTCATTTTTCAAATTTGGTCTCATATTCCATTTCCCTCCTGAAGGCCTTCTTCATTCTCTAATTGAATAACTCCCCCCTGCTGGGAACCCCTTTATGATATGAAATTCTGTTAATTCATAGTTTTTCCTTTGTTTGTTTATTTCTGTGCTTTTAAACTTCCTATTAAATGTAGGCAGATGTGGAGACGAAAACCTTGTTTAATCTTTTTTTCTTTTTGCTTAAATGGCAACATCTTGTATGTAGAAAATTCTCAGTAATAATTGTAGGAAATAAATTATTTTAGAAGTATTTAGAACAATATGAAAACATTGAAAATAAAATAACTTTAAAATAACTTACTCTGAAGAATTTCAGATATAATTCTTTTAAATAAAATATTAATACAGCTGTTGATTTTACATAGACTTACACAATGTTAAGGCTGAGAAAAAAGCTTTTAGCTTGTATGGGCTGACCTGCTTTTTTAAATGAAGGTTGAGAGGACCAACATCAAGTGCCTAATTCCTGAAGTGTTTTTCTGATGTGGAATAAATAATTCAATTAATGGTTGAATAAAGAAATTTGGGGGTATAATTATTAATAAAGTACACTAGTGATGACAAAATTTAATTCATGCCATAAAATGCTGATATCTGAAAAATATTTTTGATGTATTAGTACCCTTAGCAAGAAAACAGTGGATGAATAGTCTCAGGAAAAGGTAGCTATCCTCCTGAAGAATTGTAAAAAAGCATTTTAGTAATGTTCTTTCTTATATCAATGAAAATGACCTTGGTTTTGCTACTTACAAAAAGAGAGGATTTGGTGTTTAAAAGAGTTCATGCTAGAGGGAAAGATAAACAACATCAAAGCAATTATAGAGGTGATATAATCTTATAAGGAATTGGGAATTATGGTTTGTAATCCTGGTGAAGATAATTCTCTTTTCTTAAATTATCCTATTCAGATTTAAATACTGTTATAACAGAGTGTAGAATGGGGGAAATGAAACTTTATGGCTATTTTTGAAAAAAGAAATAAGATTTTGATATGATATATAATGCACAGTGGGTAAATGCTTGTAAAATTATAACTTTTTAAAAACAAGATAATCTTGGTATTTATTACAGCCTATGGCATTTTGCAGCTGGATGGTAGAACTTATTTTTTGTAATTCCACAAAGAGTGAATCACTAGAATACTGTATATTGTTATAATAAAATTCATAGTGCATTAGTTTAGACTCTTATTATATCTCTCCTGAACTATTTGTAAAAGCCTCCTACATTTTCCAGCCTCCTCTCTTTCTTTATTCTATTCTCTATAATGCAATGAAAGTCAACATTAAAAAATACATGTAAATTACTTTAAAATATATACATTTTTAAAATACATATTTAAAATAAATCATCTTTTTTCTCTTAATAAGAGGACAAAACCCACATTTTTTTTCAGGGCAAGCAAAGCTCTTCATTAGTTTTCCTTCTAGGCTTCTTTTCCCACAAGTCCCCAAGTATCATCCAGACATATCCAGCTGATTGCAGTCCTCTGAATGTGCCACAATGGGCCATACCTCCGTGCCCTCATGTTTGATGTTCCCTTCTCTTGCAGGTCTCTCCCTTCCTTCTCTTTCATGTGCTAGGAGATCCACAAGTTTGCTTCAGGCCTATGTTCAAGCATCAGATCCACTGTGAAGTTTTCTTGTACTCCGCATGCTTTGTTCGTGATTACATGGTGGTTTCATGTGCTCCCCATCAGCATTATCTCACAAGATTGCAATTGTTTATTTACAAAATTGCCTCCTCCATTATGCTGTGAGGTCCTAGCAAGCAGAGATTGTTTTTATACACCATTTCCTCAGGGTGCAGCACAGTGCCTGGCACACCGTGAATGCTTACTAAATATTTGTTGAATGAAAATACTCCCATCTTTCCATTAATAATGATATCTCCTCAGTTTTCCAGTTGATGCAGTCAATGTGTAGTCAGAAAATATGCAAGAAATGTGTTAATCAAGGAAAGAAATGTTGTGTTTCATTCATCTGACAAAATAAGAGTTTCAGCATTCAAAACCAATGAAGTCTTTTAAGCCCTCTAATAAAAAGTTATTTTCAGGCACATGAGGTATTAACTATATCAAAGTCAGAGTTAAAAGGGATAATAGACAACATTTCATTTTACAGATGAAGAATTGAGGCTTGGACAACTTAAAGGACTAACTTGATCAAGGTCTCAGCTCTGGCCAACCCTCATTGTCCAGCTCAAAAGAGCTGGAATCCCAGGGCTTTCTTTCCGGAAAAGGAGTATGAGAATCACCTGACTGGGCTATTGGATCTTCCTGAAAACCAGAGAGGTCTAGACCAGTGTTGAAGATGTGAGGTGGAGCTGGGTAGGTAGAAATTTGATAGATTCTCTGCTATAACGAATAGGTGAGGTTCATTTTATATGAGCAAATACTCCTAAAAAGATTGATTCAGTTTGGTAAATGGGAATATAGTTTAAGCTTTGGAATTTCTCAGACTTTGAGAAGAGAAAATATTCACAACATACAATGGGAAATTATGCTTATATTATATTGAAAATATATTTCAGAAATACATTTTTGAAAGATAAACAATGTAGTAGGAACATGGGAAAAACATGAACAGAAAATTCATTAATAAAAAATACAAATGTTCAATAAATGTAAATGATCAATAAAGTAGTTAGCAAAAATTGTAATGAAAGAAATGATTATTTGAACATAGGAGCATCATTGTCACTTCTCAAGTGACAAAGTTTTTTTTTTTAATGCTCAATATTGGAGAGGTGTTTTGAAGTGGACTCTATACATTGCAGGGGGGTATTATCATTAGCACAACTTTTCTGGAGGATGGTTTGGCAATATGGATCAAGAGCTTCAAAAATATTTATGCCCAGTGACTCAGTATTTCCACTTTCAAGAATTTTTAAATAATCACAAATTTACACTAAGATTTATATATAAAGTATTGCTTTTAATAATGGAAAATTAGAAACAATTTAAATGACCAATAATAGGAAAATGGTAATTTATTCATTTGGGTATGATGGAACACTATTTATCAATAAAAAATAATGATTTGGAAACTAATGTCATGGAAGATGTTTTAGTAAATACTAATGAAAAAGGTAGTTTCTATTATATATACAGTGGTATCTGCATGTGGGGGGGTATATGTTTGTATGTGTGTACATATATAAATACATATATGCATATATATAACATCTCTTGCTCTCTGACTCTTCCTAAGTGGACATTCACTATAATTACTTGTGAAAAATAGTACCAAAAATGACCAACCAACTCACTATTCAAATTAATTATCTAAATTAAAAAAAACAAAAACCCCGTGAGGAATTTGTAAACATAAACTAGGGAAAACTAGCAGAGTCCTGGCAAGGAGCTGTATGAAGTGTGGCAGGCTTATTGCACCTGTTCCCCATAGGAGTTTAAGCATGTTGTGCAGTAGCATTACTGTTTTCCCCACCCTTTCCCTGAGGATCTAGACATTCAAGGGTGTGGCACTCAAGGGGTCTACTAGCCCAAGTCCAATTCAAATGTTATTTGTATTACCTGATTCATTATTTATTATGTGCATGATAGCACATATTTCCTGTGGTGTAGAAGGAAAATGTAATTTGTATTTGCTAAATGTACAGTCTCCATGTGTACTGCATGCAAACATGCCTACTAATTAGTTCATTAAGAGTTTAATAATTAAGTAATTAGTGGTTTATGTGCTTTGCATTATGTAGAAATTCTTGGTGGCTTGTTACACTGGTGTTTAAGAGTGTTTTAATGATATTTGTGGAAATTATTTGGAGAGTTTTGATGGGCTGAGAACATTATTTTTAATTAGAATAGTGAGATATAAGCAACTGTTAACTGAAAATTTGCTATCCAACATTTTTTAAGAGGCGGATTATATTCAGATAATGAAGATAAGAGATGCTCTGTGTGTGTGTGTGTGTGTTTAATTTTTGTTTTGGAATTAAATACTCTAAGATGCTAGTGGTATCTATTCTGTGATGATGTGAGTTTATGTTGGGTTTTACATTGTATTTCCATATTTTCCAAATTTTATAAAATGAGGTTTGCCATGAAGTTTTGCCAATAAAACAAAAAAAGGAAGAGACATAAATGAAGGCCTCTGAATTTTATTTCATTGACTTTAGTAAGGAGGGAAGAAGTTGAGCCATATTTGTACAAGGGGTACAGGAAAAGTGTGTTTTTGCATAAATTTAACATGGTTAAAACAGAGTGTATGGCATGGATTCTGAGAGTAGAGTTTGTGAATAACTATTTAGCAGCTTCCTCTCTCTTTCTCTTTGGAATCTTAAGCATTCATACAACTTTCTGTCTTTTGAATGCCATTGTGAGCCAGAGGTTAGGACCCAGCAACTCTAGGGGACAATCACAAAGGCATTTAACACTAGGCTGGATATCTTGTATTTATATTTTCTGCAGGGAGCTAACAAGAACATTTACAAGTACTGTTAAAATTGTGTGGCAGAGAGATAAAAATGTTTCTGTGATTCAGCTATCCACCAGTTTCCTATATCAACAGCAGTGAAGGTTCCTTAACTCACCTGTTTGTTACCTTTTTCCTTTTTGTGAGACTCTCCAGGGAATACTTACATTTCCCCTCTTCATCTGGATGGTTTCTTTGGGTCCCTTCAGGCTTCTATAGCAATTCACACAGCACTTTGTTTCATGTGTGGACATAGGTCTCATCCTAAATCCCCCAGATCTGTAAGGCCAGGCTGTGGTTTTTAATAAAACAAAGCTCGAGGTTAACAGAATGGGGTTTATGATGTAGAAGGAAAGCACAGCTGGGGTTTAGATGTTGCGATTTCCAACTGGTCATTTTCCCATTTCCCTTGGCTAATACCATTTTAGAAGGGTATGCTCTTTCAGGGATGACTTTGACTGAGTACTCTCTGTTTTGGGGTCCAGGGCCCCTAAACTTGGACAATTTATGGTTTCCAGAAACAGTACCCAATGAAGAGGGCCTTTTATTTATTATGCAGAGTAGTTTAGCTCCTTGTTTTGTCCATTTGAGATCAGGATCTTGCTGTGACACTTGCCTTGCCAGAGCCCCATCAAATTGTTTTTTTCTCAAACAAGAGAGTTCTGAGCCCTTAAGATGAAATCAAGCCCCCACCATGAGTAATTGAAAGAACTGCAGAAACTTGGAGATTAAAAAATGTTTCAGATAGTTTCAGAGCTCTTAGAATCAATTCCTTGGGCTTGGCTCAAGTTCAAAGAATCTTGTTACCCACCTATTGTCCTTCCATTCTCTCAAAAGTTTTTGCAAACAGAAAACTTCCCTAGGGATTTGAATTAGTACCTCATGGTTGGTCGGTGTGTGTGTCAAGGGTGTTTTCCAAAGCAGACTCCTTCCATCATGTTTTCATTTTTCCCCGTTATATTTCTAATGAATTACAAATGAGAAATTAGAATTAATAATCCTGCAGTCATTATTACCAATTTAAGATATGCAAAATATCATTGAATCCCAGCTCTTATACACGCTGGACATATGTGGCTTTTGTAAATCCCTGAATCTCATTGGGCCTTAGCTTCCTTACCTATAAAGTGGAGCTAATACCTACTATTAAGTTTTGTTGTAAAGATTGTACATAAATTCTGTGAGACTCTGAGCATGGTGTCTTGCACATCACAGATAATGAATAAATTGTGACTACTGTGGTTATAATTATGATTATGAGGATTAAATTTTCAACTTTTTGGTCCTCTTCTGTCACAATCATGTAGCAAAAACTCAATTCTGATTAATTTCAACCTTTTACTATTTTCATACCTGCAACACATTGCTGGCCACATCTTACACTCAGAACCACAGATCTCAAGTAGGTCCTTGGTGCTATGCAGCAAATCCTGCTACATTTCCTTAGTCAATCCACTGTCTCACTCTACCATTCCTAAGCACCTCCCTCCCTCTCCTTACTCTCAGCTGAGGATTATTATTACTTTTTAATTTTACTGGGTAAAGGGGAAAAAAGCAAGATGATAATTTCCATATCCTCCTAGCCCCACATCTATTAATCTACTTGTATCTGCGCCTGAATGCTCTACCTTTTCTCTTGTTTCAAAAGACAAAGTTTCTCCTCCTGAGGCCAACTCTTCCCCTTGTGAACTGGATTCCATCCTCTCTCATCTCAAAAACTTCATGGCCTGTTTAAAACTATGGTGCTAAAATGGTGGTAGGGTTCACCAGGGTTTTGGGAGGGGGGGCAAGACCCACATCATAGGGATGTGGTGAGCATTGTAGGGGGGAAGGGCACACCTCTAACCCTTCTTAGGGAGAGGCAAAGCTATACAAGGTATCCAACATGTAAAAAAAAAAAAAAAAATCTTATGATGGATGGAGGACAGGCGGGAGGGGGGAAGTAGTGTAGAGTTACATAATGTGTGCCATCCGCACCACCTGGGGATTGGACTCCCTAATGCATTTTTTGTTTTGTTTTGTTTTTTTTTTTTTTTGCAATAGTTGGAAAATCCTGGCATTCTGACTGGGACTTCACTGATTTTTTCTCTGTAATTGATACCTTCCCAGGGCTGTAACTTCCAATGCCTTGTGCATTTAGGAGCGAATTGAGGACTTTTAACTCCCTCATAGGCAAAAGGAGTTGTAATTGTTTGTAAAGCACTTTGTTAATACAGAGTGCTGCAGAAATGATAACTGAGAATAATGATATTGACAGTGCTGACTCGACATGAATATCTCTTCATTTCTGGCCACTTCTCATGCAAATATGATTTTAACTGACATTTTTCCCCCCGAATCCAATGAATCTAATTAGAGTAAAGGGAATGGCCTATTTTTAGCAGTTTTAAACAAATGATGACTTTCTGTGTCCAATTATTATTATTTGGTTTATGTAGCCTCATTTTTAATAACTTTGTTTTGTTTTTCTATTTTTTCCATTTTATTTTATACTTGAATAAAGTAAGTTTACTATATGACTACAAATGCATTTGCGTTCTCTCCTGTAAGAGCAGAATCTATACAATTTAGTTTCTCATCCTGAAATTACAGTCCTGGTTCTGCTGCAAAATATAATGTATGAAAAGAATATAGCTTACAATATCAAATACTATGCCCTTTAGACAAGTTACGAATCCTATCACTCTTATAACAGCATAGTTTCTGCACAATTATACAAAATTTTTAAAAAATATAAGGCATTGGACTGTCTTCATGTCACATGAGAGACAATGGTTTAAGTATGAAAAAAACCAAAATTTCTAATTCAACCACTTTCACTATGTTGCTACGTGATTTGAAAAAATTTCTTAGCAACTCTTTTCCTCTATATCTTCATTTCTCAATTTCTGAGGATACTTAATTTAGCCATGTTTTATATGTATATAGAATATGTAAATATATATAATGTGTAAATGTAAGTTAATATATCTATTGCTATTACTGTTTGTGGTGAAAATAACCACTATACAATGCCCTAAAATACAAATAATATTTTTCTTCAAATGCTTACGACAATCTAAAGCTAATAAAATGCACAATTATCGATACAGAATGGCTAGAGTTTAGGATTCCAATAATCTCTTATCACGTTCAAATAAAAACATTGATTTAATATTCCAGATTTTGATGTCAGAAGTAAATTACAGAATGGAATCATCTTTTTGTATAAGTAGTGGTATACTTCAATCACAAAAATAGTGTTTACTCTTTCATATTCAATCAGGAATAGGAAAGCACAGGAAGGAGATTAATATAAATACCTTTTATCCTTTGTAGGAACTTTAAAACCCTAATATAAATGGGTTTTTATACACCTCCAGGCCTAGAGGAACTTAGTCTGGATCTAAAACCAAATTAAACTCTTGGCATGTCCATCAAAATCTATAATTAGATTCTATAGAACTAATATTATACCAAATTTCATACCTTTAAAAAATCATAGTCAAAAGGTATATTATTCAAATATTTACTAAAGTGATAGTTAAATTTCTGCTACATACATTTATTTAGTTAGAGCTAATATGAATCATTTAATATTTCATTTATTCAACAAATACCCATTATTTACCACATGTAAATTCTCAGGTGCTGATATAATGAGTAAAATATACCTACATTTATTTCTACCAATATCACACCACCTCTTATGCCAGAAATCAGCTAAACACCTTGGTGGTCTTGTTTTTTGTTTATTCTGCACTTTTCTAGTTAGACTGCATAATATAAGAATAAGAAGTGTTTATGTACGAACTGGAGAATGGGGATAAAAAACAGATGAAATTATTGGAAATTAAGTTCTTTCTTTTTAAGTTTTTTAACTCCCCCTACCTAATAAGGACCAGGAAGCCCCCATGGCACCAATTTATTGTTAGCACTGATACGAAATTGTTTTATGGCTTCAGCAGAATTTGAGGGTTTCTAGTGAGAATTTCTTCTTACTGTTAATGCAAAAGCAATTGCACCTCTTATATTTACTCTACATTCGTACACAATGAGCCATCAGAAAAAAATCTGGGAAACTGATACAACCAGTAACTTGAATCCACATTTTTAAAAAATTGGAGAGTTTAAATTATTTATTCAATCTAGGTCACATGGATCACTTTCATATCCAAATAAGTTGAAAGCCCTACAGTGAGGAAATAGGTACTCACTTAATCAGAGAGTGAAGAAGTTTTAAAACAAGATGTGACATAAAGTTTGTTTCTTACTCTTGGTTTGAGCCAACTTTGCCAGAGAAAGACTAAAGAAATCAGAGATGACAAAGCTCTATGTCAGAAAAAAAAAAAAAAAAGGCAAAACAAGGCTTAGTAGCCAATTATTAATGGCTCAAACACACTACATAGGATAGAGAACAGGGGATCAGTCATGAGATGAAGAATTTGAGGGATTCATTCAGTCATCTAGACTTATATTTTGTATGTCCCTACTATGATCCCAATGCTATGCAAGGCACTTAGCATATAATGCCGCAACTGAAACACATAGACCTTCTTCTTACAGAATTTACAATCTAGTGGAAAAGGCAGATGATAAAGAGTTAATTAAATAAATCTTTAACTTAATTAAAAGGAATATTATAAAGGTGAAAATTTTTATGCCATATTAGAGATTAATAGAAAAGATACACCACAAGAGAGAGGTGAAAAAGGACACTTTCAGAAATTAGTCCTTAATCTGAATATTAAATGATAAAAAGGACACAGCATGCAAAAGCCAGAAGAGAGCATTCCAGATAAAAAAACAGAAAGCACATGGGAGGCTCTAAGGTAAGAGGAGCCTGATGTGTTGATGTGTTTGAGAAACTGAAGGTGAGACAATGTGTGTTGAACTTTGACAGCAAAGTGGGAGTGGTTTTAAATAAACTTGGATGTATAGTGTACAAATAATAAAGGGATTTTAGGCTATGGCCAGGAATTTGGATTTTTTAGAGGGAAATGTGAAGCCATTTAGAGCTACAGAAAATGGACTAAAAACTCTGGAAGTTTTGTTAAGGACTGAATACAGTTGGGTGAAGTGGAAGCAGAGTGACCATCAAATAGGTTATTGTCAATAATCCAGGCAGAAAGTGATCCATTTTTCATCTTGCTTTTAATTATTTTTCTTCCCTATCACCTCTCCCTCTTCTATTGTCTTGAAGATATAATCCCAGCCTCAAAAAACTTATTTGACTCCTAGGTGTTTGAATCGACTCTTTGACATGAGTAGGACTGACCACATGCCATGTTATTAGAGTGTTCAGGGGTGGGATATCATTCTTAGGGGTGATAGTAAGAGCAGGAAATGCTCCTTGTAAATGTGGGAAACAGAGTCGTTCAGGTAAGCAGCCAACATCTGCTGTAAAATGAGATATGAGTACAAGAACAGTAATTTTAGCTGTCGGAGGTGTGGGTACTAAAATCTTACAAATCTGAAATGCATATTTCCCACTGTTCTTGCTTGCAGTACTCATTGAATGAGCTAGGTGGAATAGTAAAGTGATATCTTTAAGTGAATATATACAAGCACTGTGATAGAAAAAAAATAAAGATCTAGGAATACCCCCTAAATCTTGTGTTTAACCACCCCTTATGCCATCTCTATGCATAACTATCCATTCTCTTGTTGGCCATTCTTTTAAGAACCTGCTCTCTGGATAGTTCTAGGTTTTGACTATTTTAAAATATGGTCCAATCTATTGACAATACAAATTCTATTTAACCAAGAAGCAATCAAACTAAGACTGGAAAGGAAGAATATAGTCAGAGGCCTTGAATGCAACTCCAATGAGACTGAAATTTATATGGGAGACAGAGGGCTACCACTGAGTTTGTGCAAGGAAGTGACATTTAAAGTGTTGTTAAAAGAAGGCAAATGGAGGGAACATTTGTTTATTAAATACCTACTCTATGCCATGAACTCTACATAAATAGTCTCATTTATTTTTATTAGTGCAGTTATTATCCTTCTTTTACAAAAAAAGGCAACTGAATCTTAGCTTGCTAAAATAGGGTCTTAGCTTGCTAAAATAGTGTCTTAGTGTCTTAGTTCACATAGTGTGTGGCTGTGCTTATTTAGTTCCATGGCAATCATAAGTATGTTAAGATTAATACAAAAGGACTGATTGTCTTGCCTTTGGAAGCTTATTGTCTGCCGATAATGAGTACTATACTTTCCTCACATGACTGCACCTACCAAACCAGGAAGTTATAAAATACAACAAGCCTTGTTATAAAGTTTTCAACAGAAAATCCATTTATGTCACTTAGTACCATTACAACTTTATATCTCTTATGATGGCTAAAAGAAAGACTCTGAATCTAATAAGAACATGAATCAAAGAATTAAATAATATTGAAGGAAAAAAGACACTCTTCTACCACCTAAATTATGACAACATCCAACAAAAATAAAGTATTTAAATACTAAAGAACTTGTTTTTTAAAAAGCAGATTAATTATGGTATCTATAATTATGTCAGTAGAGGGATGAACTATAGATATATTGGTAGAGCTGGGATTATTAAAAAGAAAGGGTTGGTTATAAGCTGAGTCATCTCATTTCCACTGTATTAAAACTACAAAAGAATAATTCCAAGTTTGACACTTCAAAATTATTAACTATTAATTATTTACTAACTGATTTATTAACATAATCACTAAAGGTAACTTATTTCCATGTCGAACTGCTCTTTTTTTTATTTATTTATTTTTTATTTCAGCATATTATGGGGGTACAAATATTACGGTTATGTATATTGCCCACGCCCCCCTCCCCCCTCGAGGCAGAGCCTCAAGCATGACCATACCCCATACGTTGCACATCTTACTCATTATGTTTGTA
>CAUYPO010098614.1:0-13332 GCA_963574435.1 Cheirogaleus major | reverse complement strand
ACAGCCAGCAAGTAACTGAGGACTTCAGCCCATGACAAATTGAATTCCAACAACCATGTGAATGATCTTGGGAAAGCGATCCTTTCACAGTTAAGACTTGAGATGCGCCACCTGGGGATTGGACTCACTTGAAGTTCTGGCATGTGGGGGGGAGGGGCGGTGGGGGCAATGTATGTAACCCTAACAATATTTGTACCCCCATTATATGATGAAATAAAAGGAAAAATAAATAAATAAATAAACTGTCCACACTTTTACCTTCCAATGGGAAAGGTGGTGCATTATTTGTCAAATTAGAAATTAGGCATTTGTCCTACTCTGTCCCACTTACAAAAGCTAAGGCTGGAAGGAAAATGGAATGACCGCAACTGCAAAGCCCTTCCTACCTCTTTCTGTACTTCTGAGCGGTGAAGCCCAAAGCATACCTCCCATTTGGCTGAGCTCAGCAAGCTGGGTTTCTGTAACAGGCCTCTTCCCTCAGTCGAGGGGTGATGCTGCAGTAACTCCAGGAGGAAGGAGAAGTAGACCCGATAACAACCTAGAGGTCAGGACTTTAAACTGTGCAAGGAGGGAGGGATGGCCGATAAGGCCTGTGACAGGTGTAGCATTGGAACAGAGACCCTTTAGGGCCAAGACGCTCTACATGCTACAGGCACATTGGGAAGAAAAAAAACCCACTAGTGTATCACACAATAAGGAAGCCTGTTTCTGCTCAGACTCCAGGTGGAAAGAACGTTCCATTACATATCAAAGCGGCAGAGCTTGTGCATTGCATAGTTTGAGAGGCCAGATTTTCACTACCTACATGGGTGAGAGTCCCCAAACAGAGAAATTAATGTTTTAAAAACTGTCTCTGAGCCAGTGGTCCCCCTAAGTATCCTCCAAAGCAAAAGCCAAACCAATCTAGGGGATACTTCCACAGCCCAAACTCCTTCGGATTCTCACCGTAACAAACAGCCCTGAGGGAGATATGCTGAAATACAGGAATACAAAATACATGTGGGAAAATAAACACCATAAACACAAGTATTATAAACATGGTGTCCGAACATCATGGTTTTCCCAGGACAGTCCTGGTTTATACCTACTGTGGGTCAACTAAACCCTACTGATGATTGTTAGTGCCCCTTCTCACTACCAAGGCATCTCTGTTTGGATGACGAATTATATACTCACCTTAATTATAAGGGACAAATAGAGATATTATTTTGATATGTCAAAAGGAACCGTTCACAAGGACAACTTAACCTCAATACAGTGTGTGACCTAACAGCACAGCCTCAAAATATACAAAATAAAAGCAATTGCAAAGAGGATTGGATAAATCCAGTCAGATAGAAGACTTTCACATCTTTCACATGCCTCTCTTGGTAATGTATAGATTAAGCAGACTGAAAATTGGCAAAGATAAATCAGGTTTAAACAACATAAATGACAATAATATATTTATATACACACATGTGCAAGGGCTGACCAGAAAGTATCCAGCCAGTGCATCCATGTATCCATTGTACCCATTGCTGGATACTTTCCAGATAGCCCTCGTGCGTGTGTGTGTGTGTGTGTGTGTGTGTACATATATATTTTTTCAGGAAAACCCTCAATAGAAGTAATTCCATTACATTGATATAACCAGACTCAATGTGTAAGCAAAAAGTAAATTTCTTCCTTCCCCCTTGTCTCCCTTTAAAGCCATTTAATAATAAGTTGTTCCTCTGCAGTAGGGAGGGAGGGGTGCCAAGTAGTTGACTGATAATCAAAAACAACTCTTGCTCACTTGGGGTGGTTTTTGGGTTTCAAGGAAACCTCCCCACAGAACACATGACTGCACCTGCCTTGACTGCACTCCCCACAGAACACATGACTGCACCTGCCTTGGCGCGGGCAATGCCTCTTCTGCCCCTCGCTGCTCATAACTCCTCCCTCAGGCCCTGGGCATCTGGCAGTCTGTCCAGTATCCATGGTTCTATCCATGGTTCCCATCCATGAGCCCAATCATCCCCTTGAGCAAGATCCAAAATAAATGCCTCTAGGCAAGCTCCCAAATCAAGGTCCACAATTAATTCCCAGAAATCCATGCACCTTGGATTATCATTGACATTAGCGGGAAGGTTGCTATTTCCCAACACCATCATCTTCCTTCACTCCCATGCCAGGCGGGCTGCTCCACCCACCTCTCTTCTGTTGACCTTATCAGGCATGAGTCGGCCACAGTCAGCTGGGTCCCCTAAACTCCAAGGAACACATACCAAGGTTCCAAGCCCTCTAAATTATTTCCTACTGGACACAACCATCTTCCTCCTTGTCCCCATGGAAATGTAATGAGAAAGTGCCAGAGCATTCCATCACCTTTTTCAAAGACATCCTCTCTCTCTCTCTCTCTCTCTCTCTCTCTCTCTCTCTCTCTCTCCCCCTTTTCAAACACAATCATGTTTTATTCTCAATCCGGGGAGTTGATGAAGGGTCACGAAACTGGTTCCCTGTTACCTCTTTCACAACCCTGCACAGGTGATCTAGCACCTCATTTTAGAGAGTGAGCGGTAGCATCTACTCTTCTGTGATTAGATTTTTGTAGCCTCTACCAAAACAAAGATAGAATAGTCCTATTTTAACACCCTTTTAACGGAAGTGTAAATTCTATAAAACCTGGATATAAATTGAGTAACAGAAGGCTGTCCTCTATAATTAAATAGCAGATGATTTCAGAAGGCTTAAGATCCCTTTCTTTAATTCAAGATGAGAATTCTGTTTCTATGAGGACATAAGACCCTGTCACAAACACTCAGCATAAGGACTTCATCAGATCATCTGGAAAGAGAAAATTATACTAAAATGATGGTGGGGTGAGGGAAGGAAAGGGGATCATTTGAACAGAAGGTAATTTCCTGCTGGGCTGAAAAGGAGGCGACAAATACGGTATATAAGCAACAAGAGCTCAACACACGAGCAGCACTTCTACACACAAAGTAGCTTCTAATGATGCACAAAACAGAGTAGAAGGGGATTTATGGCTGAATTTGGGATGACAGGAAGCAAAATAGGCTTGGAGAAATATGTTCGCAACAGCCCCAAAAAAATGAGTCTGAACAACAGATGTTCCTCTGCACAATAAATAAAATAAAATAAAATAAAGAAACTGAACTTCATATGATCTTTAACACACAACTACACCCACTGGGACAAACAAGCCCACTGACTTTGCTGGAATATTCATGTGAGCCGCAAGCATGTTCATTAATAAGTACTTTTCACGGTTCCTAGGGACAATTCAGTTTATTGGTTTTTTCAGAGGACAAATTTGTATGTGTTCAGGTTCTAAATTTCAGAGTTTTGCAACAGCAATAAAGGACATTTAATTTTATTTTTCTATTTCTGATTGATTTTTTTTTTGTCCACTAATGTTATAAGGAACTGTTTCTTTTCAATAAGAAAATGCTTCTTTTCCTCATTTCTTTGTGTTTCCGAGAAGAGACAAGAGTCTTACTAAATTTGATTATAGGCCTTTCATCAAAGAATCAAATAGGTTAGAAGGAGCCCAACTCCTATCATTTTGTAGATGATAAAAAACTGAAACTGAGACAGGGCAAGTGATTTATCCAGGGACATAACATATGTGCTTACAAAGTGTTTTCTGAAAAGAGGAGCCTGCTTCAAACAGAGATTCCGTCTTAACATGTGTTTCCATGATGGCAAAAGCAAGAGAAGAAAAAAGAGGGAGAGTTTTATAATGGCTCTGAAAAGTGTGCCTGGAAGCGGCACACTTCCCCTCACAGTTCATTGGCTAAAACAAGTCGCATGGCTACGTCAACTTCAGTGAGAGTGCGGAAGATCAGTTGTACCATGTGCTCTCTGTGGTCCTCTGCAGTAAAGGGAATGTTGAATTACACCTTAGTATTTTCCATGTGTGATAGTAAATGCTGCTGGCAGAAGGGCTCAAAGTCTTCTCCAGCCTTGAGCCAATGTTCTCTCTTTTTATGAAGTCCTCCACTCATTTTCCTAGACCCGATTCAAATCCACTCATCAAAACTCCTTCTTCCTTGCTGCAGGTAACTCAAAGCACTTTCTCAAGCCTCAAAATTCCTACCTCATGCTGTGAGCACTCTCATTAGGCAGATTCCATAGGCTACCTCATTTTGGTGTGTTTAGAAATTGCCCAATAAAACAGGAAACTCAACAGCAAGATGTCTTGTTATACCTAAGAAATCCATCCAGTGAACCAGGACAGTGTGGAATGCCCAAGGGAGGTATCCTTGGAAATATTTGATTCACATCTAACGCAGACAACCATAGGTTTTAGAGCAAATTTTCAATCAAGTATATATACACAAAATTAATAGTCATGAAGACCAGACAGGTTGCAATTATCCTTAAGGATATATTTAAAATAAACTTTAGGACCAAACTACAGCCCCTTCATTCGGAGGACAAATAACTTCCTGCAAGGTCTTTGGATCAGCTTGAGTTGGACCTGGTTAAGTTGAGTTTCCTAGAAGCAGGGATTGAGACAAGAATTTGTGTCCAAGTGATTTATTGAGGGAGTGTTCTCAGGAGAAATCCATAAAGGAGTTAAAGCACAGGACAGAGGTGAGGCAGAAACTACACAAGGATAAGACTTTCAGGTGAAGTCTAGCCTCAACCTGATCCCACAGGGAGCTCTGGGGCATAAATTGCACCTTGGCTCTGTCCTGCTTTGAGGCAAAAGTGCAGGGTTTTGTAAATTCCCTCCCGCCCAACCCTTATCGGTCAGTCATTACTACATGTTGCTCTGGCATAAGCGAGGGGGTGTAATTCCCAGGCATTCCCAGGTGAAGGTGGCTACAGTCATCTGCGAGTAATACTCACAAGAAGGCTGCTACCGTGAGCCCTTAGCCACAGCAGTCAGGGCTGCTAGGGATGGGCAAATCAAACTGATAAAATGGAACCCAGGGAATCTGGGAAGGTCATCAAAAACCAGACTACACACAGAGATGGCCCTAACAATATCCTTCACCTCCGGAATACACAAGTATGAGTAAGCGACCCAGCCCTGAGCTGTCACAAGGGGTGTAACAGCTTCGCTCTCCTATAAAGAAAGCCTTAATAAGTATGTTCATTATTAAGAGAAACTAATTGCAAACTGCCATGTCAGACAGACTGTCCTCTCTTCGTATTCAGATAACTACACCTGGATAAGGTCATGCTGACCCTGATATGCCATCCTAATTGCCAAGGTGACAACAGAGGGCTTTAGATGGGAAATTCAGTGAGAAGTGGGATGAGTTTGCCTTTCGGCAGCCACAAGGGATCAGCTTCTGTACAAGGGCTGTGCTGAGGGATGATGTTTTGAGAGAATGCCTTGAATTGATACCTCAAAGGGCTTCTTTTGAAGGCATGATTTATACATCTCAAGACAAAGAGGATTTATATTAAAGAAAATAGATTCCTTTTCTGAACTGTTTTGAGGAAGATGGATAGCTTCCTGTAAACTGCAGTTCGGTGTCTGAGAGCTGAGTGTTTCCAGAAAATTACTAAGGTAATACTGCCCCTGGGGCCCACTACGTCGCCCCTGCCACCACCCACACTGTGTGGGCGTGTTGTGTGTGTGTGTGTGAGAGAGAGAGAGAGAGAGAGAGAGAGAGAGAGAAAGAGAGAGGCCATAGAGTTACCTAACCAGACTGCTACCCCCTACTAGATAACCCTTCAGAGAAAATTTTCTATTATCCAAACTACACATACATAGAAGTTAATAATAATAATCATGAAGGAAATTTCTAGCTTATTAAGCAGCATAGTTGTGGTGGTGATTGTTGTTGATTGCATATTAGCCCAATTCCTCCTACAAAAGTACTATTCTTGTCTACTAAAAAAAAATCTCATGATAAGGATCATTCTCCCTATTCTAAATAACTTTAATGGATTCCCACATAATCTTTGTACCAGATTTCATGTACATGTGATGAAGAAAATTCAACAAAGTCTAGGATTTGTCAAAATGTAGGTAAGATAAAGGCTTATTGGGCCCCAGATCCCTGATTACTGGGATGACTAAAAGTTTTCAGAGAAGAAACAAGTGGAGTCCTACAGTTAGTGAAACACTTAACCTGGGAAATAAGAACAACTTCCATAAAGCAATCTGAAAAGCCGATGGCACAAGCCTTCAGAAAGTAAGAACTCCAATTACAACTGCAACTCGCTTCCATTGACAAACCAACTGCTGGGCCCTCAATTTCATTCACTCCTTAAAGCAACTCTCACCCAGAGTTGTGCTGCTTGGGAGTGGGGTGAATAGCTGTGATTTGTAGCATTTGCTGACTTTCATGGTGTAAATACTCCCATTATGGTCCATTGCAAGCTACCCATGTGATGTCACCAAAGAGGTAGTTGGGAAGAGATGCACATGACTAGCTCTCACAAGCCAGAATAATATGGCTCTAAATGAGCACACTGAGAGGCACAAAAAGGTGGAAGCGTGGGCTGACAAGCTGCACAAACACATCTCTTCCCGCCATTGTGTCCTCCACCTGCAGACCTGTAGATCACCAAAAGGAACACTTTCAAGTTACTGGGCCTAAGTGCAAAAAAAGTTCATCAATGCAAATGTGAGGCTTTGTAAGATACAGTGAATACACAAAATCCATCTGTGTTCTTGAGGACAGGGGCTAACTACTATTCAATTCTGCGTCATTCACACGCCTAGCGTGGTGGTTTGTTCACAGTGGTCAGTCATCAGCTGTTACTTATAGGATAGTTTGAGCTGATGAAAAAAGTTCTGGAAATGATTGGGATGGTTGTGCAACAATGTGAAAGTACTTAATGCCCCTGAGTTAAACACTGAAAATAGTTCAAGTGGTAGATTTCATGTATATTTTACCACAATAGAAAATAATAAAACATGTGTTCCTTGGAACTGGACTTGAGCCGTCCCAAGTCTTCTCCCACGGCAGCAGAAAACTTCATACAGCGAATATGCCTCCCTAAGATTCTGTGAGCAACAACCACATATCAATTACCCAGCAAAGATAATTTCTTTTCCCTGAAGGTTGTTTCTTGATATATTATACTTTCTCCATTCCAAGGAGAACATGATAAAGAACTATCTCCATTATAGAAAACAGAACAATTGTTTTCCATTTAACACATTTTTGTCTGCCACCCCTACTCACATATCAAAATACAGTAATATTCCTTTTATTTCTGAAAACTGTTGTCAGTCACAATTTTGTTTCAAAACTGCAGCCTGAGCTCTAACTGCACCGTCCACCCTCCAAGACCTCTATGAATCTCTTTCTGTGGGTTTTCTAGAAGACCAGTAGAAACTTTGAATGTTTCGTAGGAAAAGGGAACAAGGGAAGCATTTTCATATCATCACAGGAGCAAAGTTAAAAGATAAATGTATCAAAAAAAAAGACAAATGTATCTTTTGTAAGTCTCCTTTAAACAGCAAACAATCCACCTGGGGTTAAACCAAAAAGGGGATATTTTCTTTTTAGTTTGCAATAATCCCAAAGTCATTTTTTTGTTTGTTGGTTTAGGGATTTTTCTTAGGGAGGGGTGGTGTTTTTTTATTTTTTAGTATTGTGATTCTTCACCATATCCAAAATATATTGGAATGACCACCTTTGAGCATGCTCACAGCGATTCTAGCAAAATCTAGTCCAACTAAAGTAACTTTTTCAAAGAAAAATCCAATCCAACCTAGTGTCAAATACCTTGCTAAAATGTTATATTCAATTATTCTGGGTTTTCTCCACCTCTCTCTTGTGTGTTACCAAAAATCCAAATATATTAAATTTATTTTTCCCTTCATCCACTCATTTTATAATTCCATCAGTGAGAAGCTATCAGGTTTTTTGGCACGATTCTTTGTTTACAGACCTGAACTGTTCATTGTTCATGAATTCTATTATCCTCCATATGACTACAGAGTTCTTTTCTCCTGGTACTTGCTCCATTGCTCCATTATTTTACAAGGAAATTAAAATCTCTTCCAATAGATATTTATTTTCAGTTTTCAGTACCTTTCCCATTTTTCAAAAACTGTCATTCCATCTACCACCATTCCATCTTCCAGCACCTTCTTCATTTCGTAAATGTTTCTACCATATTTGCAGGGGTTAATGAGCTAGACCCAGAAAAACTAGAACTGGTCAAAAAATGGACTCAATGTTCTAGTTCATATCTTCTCAACTGCATCCAAAGAACTTTGGGAGCAATGTTTTTGTTAGTTCTTTGTTGTCATCTAGTTTTATCATTTTCTGTTTGTTGTTCTTAGGGAAAAGAGTGTTTAATAAATTGTTCAAATTCTCTTTTTGTCTTTCTTTACACTTGTCATAACAGGATGAAGCTCAATGCCTGGACTTCCTAGCATATTTAGCCCCCTGTTTTAATATATGTATTTCTTTTCAATAATTTTCCCTTGAGAGCAATGAAGAAAAAACTTACCAGGACTCTGTTTTTCATGAGCTTTGGAATCAGACAGACCTAGGCTCAAATCTCAACTCCACCATTTACGAGCTAACTAACCTCTGGTAAGTTACTGGACCTCAATTCATCTATCTCACCTATGGAATAGGGAAAGCACCATGATCCCTTCAACATTGTTGTGATTAGATGATCCAGTCCATATGAGAGCTCTTAGAACATACCAGGTACTTAATACTTGCATTCCATCTTCTGTTCTCTCAACTGCACACACCTTTACCTTATCCCAAAACTCCACCCCAAGGCAACAAAGAATCTTTCTAGCAACCACCAGGTAACCTTATTTAGCCACCACCTCTCCTGTTCATCTGCCTCTCAAACAACACCTCAATGATACCTGAAAGCCTCAAGGAACACCAGAAATTTTCCAGTGACCTCACTGGTTGCAGAACATGGCTGCAATGTAAGATAGTAGGGGAGAAAAAGCTGGTCCAAGGATTTCCCTGAAAGATTCTCGTGTGGTCTTCTCAATTCTTTAGTTTCCTAATCAATTTGTTTTGGCCTTTGAACCATCATTGTATAATAAAATCACCCTACGTGAGTGAATCCTATTTGTTTGAGTCTTGTTTTAAGTCTGTTTTTTTATTTCCAGAATTTTCACAGCCTTGATTCCTTATTAAAAATACTTTTGCCTTCTTCTTGCTCCTGTTCACTATCTTTAAACAAATACGACCAGACTCCATTTTTACCACAATGAATTCCAATAGTTCTGCAGTAACAATGGGTTTTATTTTAAGCTCTGTGATTATTCCCACATTTCCAATTGACTCTCTCCTATCTTTTGCAATAAAGTTCAGATGACTTCCCCTAGGACTTGATTTCTCCTCACTCCTGGAGCATACATTTGCCATCTTTATTGCTTGTTATTTATAATCTTCTTCTGCTTTCCTAAGAAATGAGCAACAGAGTGACTATGAAAAGTCTTCTGGCCATGAAGTATCTTAAAATATATTCAAGAGGACCTGAGAACTGTGATGTGAAGAAAAGATCATGATAGTTGTAGTGAGGAACGAATTGAGGAGGGCACTTTAATTTACTAAATTAGGCTAATGTCACAGGACTGATCCTAGCTTGGACATAATTACACCATCATCTCGTCATATCGAGTGAGCCCTTCTATGTCTAGGCATGCTGCTTCAGAGTTTACATGCGCTACCCTGTTCTATCCTCACCAAAACATTATGTCTTAACTATTATCATCATCATTATTATTATTACATCGGTTTTACAGATAAGGAAGCTAAAGTTTTAAAAGGCAAAGTAACTCTCCCAGTGTCACACAGCTAGTAAGTGATTTGAGAGGCCCTGGATTCAAATCCAGATTAATCTGACTCCAAAGCTGAAGCAGTCCAGCCCATGGCTCTTATGTGTATGTACCCAAATAACCTGAACTTTTCATGGGGTATTTCATATGATATTCAGGAATCTCATGCAATTCTTTATGACATTATATACAAATACAAGTCTCTCATATGAAGAGAAAAAAGTAGCTTTTCATTTGTTTATTAAGGTGCAAGCGTCTACAAAGCAACATTAGGGGTCCAGAAGTGAATCATAGATGGCCCTCAGGGGAGAGTGATTGAATTATGAAATGTAGACATGCCATTTGAAGTGTTGAAAGAAATGCAAAGATTTAGCAGAGGACATTTTAGCAGCAGAATCCAAAAAATTCTTTTTACTACTTTTTTTAATGCCTCACGCTTCCCCCCCCCTCAAAAAAAACCTGTTGGTTTGTGATCCAGACCAGATGAAATGTTAAATGAAAAAATATCATGAATTTTTCTCCAAGTGATGTGAAGTCCAATGTCAAAGAACCCAACTATTTGCTGAATAGACATCATTTTTTATTCATCAGAGGTGAACGTGAAGTCAGGAGGCCATCACAAGACTGGAGGTCATGTCCATTCTACACCAGAAATTCCTAAGGACAAGGAAAAAAGGTATGGGCAGAGTCACGAACAGCAACAGGATCCAAGGCAGGTCACAACTGGCCTGTTAGGAAATCCTTGTATCAAGCTGCCATCAGTGACATGGAAATGAAGGAGCAACATCAGCATTGTACGTATCTTTTTCTGCGTCTCTCCAAACCAGAAGTTATATTGGAAATGGTAGCAAGTATAGGACATAAGTCTCATTGCCCATCTTGCAATAAAGTTTCTGCTTTGTAATAAAGCTCCTAAAGTGTTCTTTATGGAAAATTTCCTTTCTCTGTTGCTTTTATTTCATCTTCATAATCTCAGTGGTGACATGTTATGAAAGGGCCGTTTGCGCTGCTAATAAAAGCATCGCTTCTCCCGCGTTTGAGCGACTGCGGTTGTCTCCAGGCCGCTGGCAGGTTAATGCGGCACGGTTCCAACATAGCCTTGAAAAATAACAATAATGTGATTTGGGTCTAGTGTCATTAAACTTGATTAGCTGAGTGAGCTCATGAAAATCCATAATTAACTAGAAAAACAAGAAGACAGATGTTGTTGCCAGGAAATTGAAAGAACCTGGTCTTCGGTGAGACTGCATTTCTTCCTATCTAAGGGCCTCTGCAACTCCACACCTCTCTTCCTATTCATATGCAACTGACAAACAGTATCCCCAAATGTGACTCATCTCTTATCTAATCGCACCACTTTTCACCGGGGAAGTGGGAGAAAAGGAAACGAAATTTCTTTAGGTGTGTTGAAGCTCAGCAGACAAGTTGGTAAATATCCTGAACTACGTCACCATCAGTCCAGACCTTCCAAGCTAAGGTCCCATGGGCCCAGGGGTTCTCAACCGGGGGTGATTGTGTCCCTCTGGTGGACATTTGACAACATCTACAGACATTTGGGGTTGTCACAAGCGGAGAGAGTGCTATTGGCATCTAGTGGGTAGAAACCAGGGATGCTGCTACACATCCTACAATGCACAGCATAGTCCCCACTGCAAAGACTTGTCTGACCCAAAATGTCACTAGTGTCGATGTTGAGAAAGCCCAAAAGCCAAACCAAGACTGGGAGCACACGCTGATGCAGACCAGCTAAGCCTCTCACTGGGGAGTCAGAGCCTCAAGCCAGCCCTCAGCTGCACAGATCGGCTATTCAGAGGGACAATGACCACAAGTATCCAGTATTCGGCCGCGTGACTGAGATTCCACATAGCTCCCAAAAAAGCCATCACTTTAGGAAAGCCAAGCATAGCTCGAGAAAGCGTGCCTAACATGAGAAACACTCCTTGTGATGGTATTTGGTATAGAGGCTGTGACCTCCCAAATTGCACTCTGCTCGACTCCTGGGGAAAGTGACTTTCTGTCACAATCTTTCTCCAGCTTCTCATTTTCAGCTTAAGCCCTTAAAGAGCAGGGCAAGGGCAAGAAACCACAGACTGAGTAATGGAAGAACGGGCTCACTCGTGGATTTTTATACAACTTGGTACAAGTAACCTTTGAAACCTAGATTTCCCTAGGCACTAGAATCAGGTTGCTTATAATCTTTCTGTCTCACAGGGATAATTCAGAGAAGTGAGAAGAGAAAGGCTTTCCAAAACCTCCTGTTAATATATTAGGTTGAACCATACGAAATTGCCATTTTCACAGGACAAAACTGATTGACTATTGGCATTTTCATTTGGCTCAACCTACCACTACAGGTATTTAGAGAATACTAACTATGGCTCTTTACATTTCTCAACACTTTCAACTCTATTCCATCTAAATTCACAACCATCCTATGAGAGAGGTATTAATTTCAATTAACATTCTTATTTTACATATGGGGAAACTGAGGCTTGAGGACCTTTGATAACTAGCCCATTACAGCACAGTTAACATGCAGTAGACCCAGGACTCAAATGCAAAACTTAAAACTTCAGATGCTGAATTCTTACTACCAGCTGCTCAGCCCTATGCAAGTACACTATGCCACTATCTACTATTTGATAAGACCATTACACTCTATGCAAGAAACATTTTACAGCTGTGACTGGGGTTAAGGCCAAGGTATGAGTTGGCTTTATTCTCAGCTTAGAACTCTTGCCAGAAGGGAAGACAGGTCCAGTCCAAGCGAGACAGGAGTCAGATACCTTACAGGCAGTTAGGGCGAGGGTCAGAAGGAGCAGGCCAACAGGATAAGAAAGCCATAAGAATGTGAACATGTGTAGCTGAGATAAATAACCAATAGGGACCCTTTGGTTATTTTATGCCACAACATCTTTATCTAAGGTAAAAGGGGGAATTCCTTTCATTTGGGGCATGCTAGGTGACAGTGTCCCTAAAATGAACTACCCTCATTAATTTATTAATAGTAAAAATCACACCCGCCAGCGCCATGAGAGTTTACAAATGCCTTGGCACCTCCCGGAAGTTACCCTGTAAGGTCAAGAAAGGGGAGGGTTCCCAGTTTTAAGAACTCTCCACCCCTTTCCCAGAAAATTCATGAACATTCCACCTCCAGTTTTAGCATATTATTAGGGATTAGCATAAAAGGACAGTCCCTAATCCTGGGGTGGCACTGTTCCTTATCAAAGTAGTCCACTCTCTACCATCTTTGAGAGTGCACTATACTTTCTATACTCAGTCTTTAATAAATCTCTTTGCTTTGCATGTGACCCTGCACTCACATATTCTTTCTTACATGGAGGTTGAGAACTCTCCCCGCCAGCGTGGGCAGTGGTCCCAGCCGATATTACGAGCTCACACAAGAGCTGCATTAATTTAGAAAAAATGGGGGGGGGGAGGGCCTAGGTTGATAGGAAAAGACTTCCGTGACTGGCAACAGCATCCTCACTTCCTCAAGCCCCCCAGGCCTAATGCACTCTCCTGCCTCTCAAGCCCTCAGATGCACAAACGCCTTCTTAATGAGCTTCAGTGTCAAACAGCGTCATGGGAGCAGGGCCCAAGTTTCT